>JAGDYQ010000248.1:168169-186497 GCA_021962125.1 Bulinus truncatus
TAGGGTTTCAAATATTATGTCTTGTAATAAAGAAAAACCTGTAGACCCAAAAACGATGCTGCAATTTACAACCAAAGCTCCGAAAATTGATTTAAATTTCTGTTATATTTATATGTGCAAGTACACAACACGGCCGTCTTAGAATTAACGAATAAGCCTCCACAGACAATCAGAGCGTTGGTAAGACATATATATTTAGCTTTTCTAGAGCAATGCTAAGACACCATTGACACATGTTTAGCTTTCTTAGAAGTGGTTTTTTTGTTGAGTCCAGAACATATGCGTTTGCCAGGAGGACACATAATGCTGTTGATTTTTAAAAAAATCGTTAATGCTGAAAAATTGACGATGGGCACTGTAAACTTATTTAGATTAATGTTTCCTAATGTGTTTGTAGTGGGTTTGTAGTGGGTTTGTTATGGGTACGCGCAGTACATGACTGAAAACCATGACCATAAGAGCTATATATATATATATATATATATATATATATATATATATATATACATATATATATATATATATATAATTTGCTGTTTTTGTTTGACTAGGGGTTCTCAGTATTACGAAAAAGAAAAATGGGGTACACAGATGTCGAAAGTTTGAGAAACACTGCATTCGACGATTACACTCAACAGACGTTAAAAATTATTAGGAAGGCAAAGCTTTCTAAGTAACTTTCTGTCTGTGTCTGCCTGTCTTTTTCCTGTCTATTAATGCGTGCTTTGTCTTTATAACTTTGAAAATACGTGCCGCAGAGGCGGATTTAGGTCAGTTGGAGCACCAGGAGCAGAAGAAAAGTTTGGGCCACTTAAAAATAAATAAGTGTAAAGATTGTGTTATTCGGTGAACCCCACCAAGTCCACGCCAAGGTCACGCGCTCAGCGCCACCGATTCGCCTCTCTCGCCATGGGGCAGATCACCCCCACCAAAGGCAATGTTTGCGCCAACGTACATAGTAGCTCTGTGAGTCTGTAAGTATAAGTCACCAGGTGCAGCCGAGATGCGATCTCTTGAAGTCTTGAACTATACAAACCCTGTTAGGCACACAAAGTCTCAAGGCCACTGACTTACCTAATGCTGTGCTCTAAATTTAGACGATCCACACGTATTAAACGTAAATAATAATAATAATATTACAATTAAAATAAAATGGCTAGACTTAAAAAATTGAAAATATAAATGGAAGCATGAAGAGTTAAAGAAGAGGGTAACTCAGTTTAGAAGACCAAGTGCTATTCTTCAATTACCGCTATCCCTCCTCCACCCACCCCAGATCTTCCATTTGTGACTGTTACATTTAACCTATCTACCCTTCCCCTCACACACCCCCTTCCCTGCTGTGTATGATAACACGAATGTGTCTCCTGTTGAAATAATTTGGTTAGTAGGACAACTGGACCGGTTTGATATATATGCCAGTGCTGTGTGCACTTGTGTAGCTCAAATGAACTTAGTTGGCAGCTTTTAGTACTGGACTATTTTGTGTGCGTGTGTTTTTTTTTATTTACCATTGTGGCCATGAGATATCTAACAAATATACTCAGTGGCGTAAATAGGAGGGCCGTGAGGGCAGGTCCCTTGGGGCACTTTATCTGCTGCCGGAAAGGGGCATTTTGGGTGTTCAGAACCATGATACTTTAGATAACCAATTTAATCCGGATAAAATTGTTCGAATCCAAAATCTTTAAGGTTTCAAATCTTTTTTTTTTTTGGTCCTTTATAAATTGTACAAACTGAATGAATTTCCACTCAAACACAATTTTTCAGTAAAACTTTTGCTGCCGGTCAAACGCCGACATTACATATAGACATATTAAAATAAGTATGACAATCGGTATGGCAACGCGAGAAAGGGGCGCTTAATCACTTCAGAATCTGAGAGTTATCCTTTAAATTCCTAACAAGTCTTGTGTTGTTTTTTTTTTTTGTTCTAGTTGCATTCATAACTAAACTCGATCATTTACCTCTCTTTTGCTCCGTCGAGCTTAATTAAATCGATAATTCAACACTGCCATCATGTAATGGTGTATGTGTGATGGGGGGAGGGAGGGGAAAGCGCCCTGCGGCATCTGCCGTGCTTAAAAAAACACAACAATGAGACTTCGGAAAATAAGATTGGGTACCTATCTAGTTTTAAACAGTATTTATTAAATAGAACTACATCTAGATACGGTATCAAAAAATATATTCTGTAGATTTACTGTAGAAAACTATCAGAATTCACCGACAGATTTAGAAAGCCATTCTTATCAATGGAAAAAAAAAATGGATCCCCGCTGTGAAAAGGCCCCCTGATTCCAGCACTTAATGTCTGTCAAATATGATGCTATCAGAGCACAGACAAACATTTTGTCTAGCAACTCCTCTCCCTCTTCCCCCCTTCCCCTTCGGGGCTCAATATTACTCCGATTTCTCAGTCTAGAGATAACCCCCCCCCCAAAAAAAATACAAAGGAACGGTCTTTCATTCACACACACACACACAAACAAGGAATCACTTTATTACCCTTCGTGGCGTCCATGATCACAAACTAAGGCAGTAAGATGCTAACCGAATTTCTTTAAGTTGTTTGTGGATGGAAGGTGGGGGGGTGGGAGGGTTGGGGTGGGGGAGAGGAATATAAGACAACGGGTAAATCGCAAGTTGAAAATTTGTGTTGTTGTTCAGTCCAAGGTTGCAAGTCGAGACATGTTGGCCGCGATCCTCGGGTCAGACCTACATCTTCATAAGTGCACCAGTGACTACATACCTACATACTCCAACCAACCCCCTTCCCTCCCCCTCCTCCTCCCCCCCCCCACATCCCCCTTTCCACACACCTTTCCCCTAAACCCAACAGCTGAATGAAACAGATTTGCTTAGGTAGGTTTCTTACTCTCTGCCATTAAAACAAAACAAAACAAAATGTTAAATCGACCAAAATAACCCCCCACGCCAAATTTTTATGGAACAATCCATTTAGCAGGGAAGTATTTTATTAGAAAGAAATGTAGGTGGGTTTTTTGTGTTATTTTATTGCAGGTCTCAATATGATAAGGACATGCGTAATGCAGAAAACAACAACAATAGAGGAAGATTGAGAATATTTTAAAAAGATAAACAGACTGGCCGGATGGTCAAAGGATGTATGAAAGATGGACAGACATTGTCATTAATGTTGGATAATCAATAAATGGGTAGACGGACATATAGTCGATCAAGCAGACAAACAAAACAGATTGACAAATGCAATAAAGTCGATGTATTATTCTTTTTTTTTCATCAATAAGCATTGATAACAAACTTTTAAAAGTTTTGCTACATATTCATTTGCATAACCCATTGGGGTTGTCAAACATTTTGAGTCGCGGGCCACATTAGGCCGTAGTCTGCCAATGGCTGGTATAACCCATGAGACAGCCGCACAAGGCTCTACGTTGAGTTTCGTTTTGCTACCAATTGCAATTTGATTTTTGCTTATTATTTGATTACTTTTGTTTACTAAATCTTGATATTGACTCAAGTGCAGCGGCTTTTTTAAAGTGTTTTCTACTATAATGCGGGGCACAGACCACATCGATTAAAATGTCTTTTATAACGGATTTACTTAAAACATTATCTTGTTAATATTAATTAGTGAATTGAATTCCCACAGTGGTTTAGATTTCTGTGAGCTATAAATACGGTGACTAGACCATTGGTTGTGTTAGAATTAGATGAAAGAGGATAGAATCATTCAACTGACCCTACTGTAAACAATTGAATAGTGCGATGATTATGCTAGATGCTATAGGGTAGAAACAATCAACTAACCTTACTGTTGTAAACAATTGAATAGTGTGGTGAATTAGTAAACGCGTATTATTCAGCTAAATTCTTAAGCGGTTTGGGTCGACATTTCAAAATTACTGTAAACAATTTAAGAAAAGTTTCAACTCGTGTTTAAATTTGGATTAATTCGCGTTATTTATCTCAAGTTATTTTTTGTTTCAATCTATGCAGCCACCTATATATCTAATTATCTGTATACTGTACATCTAGTTATCTATACATCTATCTAATCGGTCTGCCTATCTATGTCTTCAATTTCTATATACATCTCCAGTATCTCCAGTATTCTTCTTATATTCAGCCCCCTTCTATCATTTCCTTGTATTTTGCGTGTAGGTTCTAGTAAGTCTATAGATATGTTAACATGTTGATCCGCCTGTTTGATATCTATTCCTTTGTTTATCTATGTCTCTGTCTCTCCCTTTCTCCCTCACTCTCCATTTCTGTGTGCGCGCATGTATGTGACTATGTGTGTGTGTATCCTGTATGTAACTGAGTGCTTTCTTCGAGGACAGGTTCAAGTTTTTGTTTACATGTTTGTATGCCGGTGCACAGCAGGGGGGGGGGGCTTGTTTGTTTGTTGTCAGTTTGGTTAGTTGAGCTATCAGTTTTTTAAACAAAAAAAAACAGCTGATTGGGCAACAATCCGCAGCAGCTGGTCGTAATCAGGTCAAGATGGATGCGCCTAGAAAAAAAAATGTCGACCTCGTAATAAATATCATAAATTAAAAACAATAATACAGATCATTGTAACATGTCACAGTGAACCCTAACCTTAAACGTAACCCTAAACCGTAACCCTAAACAGTAACAAAATTGTCACAAGCTAGCAGGTAGACTATGTGAGCGTCGTTGTTTTGGAGTACTCTGGGGAGTCCCAAACTGAATGTGCGCGGTCAAATAAACAGACGAATGAAGAAACTAACTCAAGTCGGATGCTTGCACACACGTTATTTTAATACTAGCTGTACCCTGCCAAACCTTTGCATAGAGTAGTGGTTCCCAAAGTGGTCCCTACGGACCCTTAGGGGGTCCTTGGCATCATTCAGGGGGTCCGTGGAAAATTTTAATTCATTTTGGGGTCCCTGAACAACTTTAGGGGGTCGGCGCAAGGTTTATGTAAAATAGTCAAATTATGATATATTTTTATTATTATGGAAATTAAAATTAAAAAACAATAAATAAACTAGTATCGCCAGCTATTTAAATTAATAACAAGCATGGCGCGGTGTGAGACAGGAATGAAATAACGCTGCTGCACGCACAAATAGTCTACAATATAAAAATATAAAAGAGTTGTACACCGTACATCGAATGTTATGCTGATACAAAGTGTATAAACTAATTTTCTCAGTCTTAGACAAAAAGGATAAGGAATTAACGTTTTTTTTTTCAAACAGTCAAAGAAAAACATTTGAAAATACCGTCACTGCAACAACTCATAGGGACAACATCTAAGCGAGATGATGATGGACTGCTTGCTGCTTCTTATAACATTTCTTTATTGATTGCAAGGTCTTATTTTACCAGCTGTAAGTGAGGTAATATGCACCGTGTTACACAAATCAGCTTTCGACATTATAAAAATTATTCCACAGAGTAATAACATAGTACAACGAAGGATTGACGAACTAGCTCAGTCCGTAGAAAATTCTTTATGTCATTACTTTAAAACTTCTGAATTTTCTATACAGCTGGACGAGTCAACTATACCAAGAAACGAAGCTTTACTTTTAGCTTATGTAAGATTTGTAAAAGAAGAAAAATTTTGTCAATATGTTCTCAACCGCGGGCATGTTAGTAATGGGTTGGGGGGGGGGGGAATAGGGGGTAGGGTTGATGCTACGATGATGATGTCTTAAATATATAGTAATTGATTATAATAATGCAGCTCCTTAAAACACACATCACTGTAAATAAAAATGGTTATGCACATCTTTATAAAAAATGATGTAGGCGTGGCAGACCGGCATCTGCGCCGCCAATAAAACTGATGTGGCGGACACACAACACCCTGTCATGATTAATAGCAGTAGCGTCACAAAAGGAAATAGGGGGGGGGGGGATATTTAGCTATGTAGGATATGTTTACAAATTTGATAAATAGAATATGTATCTTAAAACATTTTAAAATAAATTTTACTTTATTTACTTTCATCTTATTAAACTTCAATTATAATTGAACATAATTATGTATTATTTGGTTGTTTTTTTTTACTAGCCCCAAAACGCCTATGCCGAATGCATGTCCCTGGATAGTGTAAACTGTAAGCTAGTCTCTCTCTCTCTCTCTCTCTCTCTCTCTCTCTCTCACTCTGTCTCTCTCTCACTCTCTCTCTCTCTCTCTCTCTCTCTCTCTCTCTTTTTCTCACCCCCTCCTCTTGCAACGATCCTAGGCCAGGGGTCGGCAACCTCCGGCTCACGAGCCGCATGCGGCTCTTTCGATGTCAATTTGCGACTCTTTCGATGTCAAACTGGGGCGTTCCAGTTCAATTATAATGATATTATTTTACATGCCTATTCCTAATCAAATACCATAAAACTAAAAGAACAATTCGAGTGGCTCTTTAAAAACTGAGAAAAATTGTAAATTATAACTTTTGGCCCTTCCGTCTCAAATGGTTGCTGACCCCTGTCCTAGGCCATTGTTTCACGAGTGACTTGGTGATGGTACAGTTCTGCCAGCTGTACCAATAGTCGTGACGCATTTCCGGTAGCAACAAAACAAAGCGGCTCCACACACGACCCACACGCTGAACGTTGAACATGGCATTTTCAATAAGTTCATTACTGGAATATTTTCAAAACGATTCTAAATCTATCTCTCATTATAAGTGCAAGGATCAATGAAAAGACTAGACTAGATAACCGTTAATGTTGCACAAAAATAAAAATGAATTTAATAAATAAAAAAATATATGCAGTGGTCTGATAAATTAAAAAAAAAATTATCTCCCAAACTGTCGGTTCTATTTATTGCCTATTATATACGGAAAGAAGAATGGTTGCGCGGTAAATTGCTCGACTGTCGACCTAAGGGTCCCGGGTTTCGATCTCCGGGTTTGATTTACATTCAGACTAATTTTAGTTAATGTCCGAAATAATAACTAAAGATCGCTGTTAAATATTTTACCTGGAACTCAACACACACACACACAAAAAGTAACAAAAAAATAAAGAAAAAAAACAGTTATGTGACGTCATGCGAAGCCCGCGACCTCGACCCGGATTAAAGCTAGCCGTTTGCTAAAAATAGCTCTCTCGCAGATGTAGGACAGGATATGTCAGACAGGCTGATCACCCAATGATATCTGCGGAATCACCTGTGTTATCAACCAGACCCAATAATTGTTTGTATGGGGGGGGGGGAGAGAAGAAGACGGGAGGGAGGGGAAGACGAAGGTAACCTTTTCAAGAAGAGAACATTTCGTATTTGAAATAACAAAAACAATTTTTTTATTACATTTTTTTTTGTTCTATTGGGTCTTAAAGGTCTTGCCACCGTCACCATGGTCACGGATGAAAGGAAACACAAATGCCACTGAAACGTTCAGGTTACCCATCTCACATACACCCTCGGGTAAATACCTAAAGTCGGGGCGAAAACATTTAGTTTTATTTTAAATAAAAAAATATCATATTTGAAATATATAGTGTAAAAATTGCTGTTTTTTTTTGTGATGGGTAAAAATGTTTCAGCTGTGACGCCACTACTTAAGCTTAAAAACAACCAACCAATCATATCAATCGACTCTGAAGGATTGTTGCCAACTTGAAGCACGTACAATATGGTTTCTACCAAAGCTTTTATTACGTTTTTGCTGTTGTTGTTGTTTTGGGTTTTTGTTTGTTTGTTTTTTTAGGGGGACGAGGGCCTTAGCAGAAATACATCATTTCGCCAAGGCAAAGGTATATTTGGGGTCCCTAGGCAACGGTATATTTGTGGGCCCTTGGTAACGGTGTATTTGTGGGCCATATGCTAAGTATATTTGGAAACCGTAAGCAAAGTTATATTTGGGGGGCCTAGGCAAAGGTACTTTAGGGGCCCCAAGACAAAGGTACTTTAGGGGCCCCAAGACAAAGGTACTTTAGGGGCCCTAGTCAAAGGTACTTTAGGGGCCCCAAGACAAAATACTTTAGGGTCCCCAAGACAAAGGTACTTTAGGGGCTCCAAAACAAAGATACTTTAGAGGCCCTAGTCAAGGGTACTTTAGGGGCCCCAAGACAAAGATACTTTAGGGGCCCTAGACAGCCGCCTAATATTCCTATCCTATGAACGACCCTGCTTTCAACAGACGTTATTTTTAAATATTTTTTTGTTAAGTTCAAGATTCATTTTTGAACAATTGAATTAGTGGATTCTGAGAAATTATTAGCCTGCCGCTTGAAGAGTAAATGTTGATTTTTTTTTTTAAATTCTGATTCTATGCACATCTATACTGGAAACAATAATGAACTAAATATCTCTGCATGTTATTATAAACAATATCTTCATCAATGAAAGCGATCAATTATTGTCAAATCTTGCTACACAGACACTGTGGTCCCGTTTTCTTTATGTAACTCGCGTTGCATGCAAAACATAATGTTTCATATCGTAACTACGTTGCATGCATCATTAAATAGTGGCTGACATAGTCAAGAGGCGATCTTACACTAAAACATTCATCTACCCTGTTTTGAGGCAGACAGTCACCAACGTCAGCCGGCTTCAGGGGGCTCCGCGAGATAATGCGACCGTCGCCTATACCTGCATAAAAAAAAAATAACAACAGATTCTAAGATTTGCATCAATATAAGGGTTTTCATGCATATCTTGGAATTAATATTATATTTTAATTTTCACAGAAATTGCTCTCTTTCGTAAATGTTTATCAGTAAGAAACGTTCCCTCAAAACCCCAAAGGTCTCATCGGGACAGATGAAGTGTAGTACAACGCCCAGATGCATTTACTCCCCCCCAACCCCCATGGGTGGACTTTCACCAGGACCTGAAATAAATCCCATGGTTCTCACTGAGATTCGAACCCGGGAACCTCCGGTTGACAGTCGAGCGCTCTACACTTATCAATAAGTACAAATGGTTTAAAACTGGGAATTGGCAGAACTGCTGCTTTATGTATATACATCATTTTAATGACCATCGGTGAGACTGTGTGTGTTTTGATTATTATAAATCTGTCACTGCTAAGATTTAGAAGTAGAATTTAACAGGGAATAAAAGTATTTTAAAGAAGGCAAGCTGCATGGTGACGTCACTTTTATTAACTCTTTTTTTTTTTCGAACCAGTGAACAGAACTCTGAAGAACTTTGACTACCTGCTTTTGAACCAATCAAAGATAAGATTGTCACCAACATCCCAGGTGTGCAGAACTTCGGCCTGAAGTCTGAAAACAAAAAATTCAACCAATTTTTTTTTAAATATATGTAGAGTCAAAAGTTCAAAGTTCAGACTATGATATCCTTGACTTCATTTTTTTTTCTGTAATTTAATTAATCAGTCATTTATAACCGACACAAATAAACAGTTAGGCTCAGCTAAATGAACAATTATTTTAAAAATTTAGAGATAGCACAGAAAAGATGTAGATAAAACGATCATCTAAATAAAGTGTTGATTTAGTTCTGCTTTTTTTTCAGGGATGCATCGCTAGCAAGTCGAGTCAGGCGAGAGAAACACATGAAACAGTTTCAATTGATAATTTCTCGACATTTGAAAAGAAGTAAGTAATCTATATGTGCACGAAACAATATAAAAACTACTGTACGTGTATTTTCTTATTACATTCCTGGTATATTTTTATAACGCGGTTCTTAGGGTACATTCCAAAGTCCACGTATACAGTTATACACTGTCGCTGCGCGCATGTGAATACCAAAGTAGATAGGGGGGGGGGGGGGTTTAGGGAAGGTAGTAGTCAGGTGACTGGCGCCCATGTTTTTCACACACACACACACACACATACACACAATTATTTTAAACTTGTCATTAATATTTTCTAGAAAAAAAAAAACTAAGATGGAAAAAAAACGCTTTTAAATTTTAAGCCTTTTACTGTCGTATTGTGGGACGGATGGCCGAGTGGAAAGATACTCTGACTGTCGACCTGAGAGTCCTGAGTTCGATCCTGACACAAGATAACTGGAGTCGCTTGACCTCTACCTTATAACCTGTGCCACGATTCAGTGATCCTCAAAGGTCCGTGCGACGTGTCCCCATAGTTTTAATATAGGATAGCACGTTAACCATTCCGATCAGGGAAGGGGGGGGGGGCAACCCGAGGCGCAACCAGGCCTAACTTTCGGGGAGGGGAGGGGGGGGGCAAAATAAAATCACTTGTATTAAAAAAATCACATTATTTATATGTTTGTATTTCATTTTAAACTAATTTTGGTCTAATCTTTTATTTTTTTTTATTTCGGGGGGGGGGGGCAAATATATAATAGTTAAACATTTTTGTACATTGTTTACTGGCGGGGAAAAAATCAATTTTATCACATCTGTCAGTAATTTTGTTTGTTTGTCTGCAAGACCGACTTTGTGTCCATCCATTCTATTCATTCATCCAACCATCCATCATGTGTGTGTGTCTGTCTGTCTGTCTATCTTTCAATACTTCTGTGATCCACATGTGAGACGAAATCTCTTAAATCCTATAAAATGATTATGGGACGGTTTTTATGGTGCCCTTCTTTCATCCCCACCGATAGTGCAATGGCCATGGAGGCACCACGGGAGATATAGCGAGGACTTTAGCCATGACCTGAAAATTTTCCTTGGTCCGCACAGGAGATCGAACCAGGTACCTTCAGGTCGACAGTCGAACGCGTTACCACATCAACATCTGTCCACATATCACTGTTCTATTTCTTTCTAGTCGTATGTATAACATTCTGTCACTCTCTTGTTTAGTTTTACATTTTCCTGTCATTTTTTTAAATTTAATATTATACTTGTTAATTCACTCCATTATTATATCTCAGTCTAGTTCGGCCATTGGCAAACTAAGGCCAGCGGGCCAAAGTCGGATCGTCGAACGGTTCGAACAGGCCCGCCACTCGTTTCAGAGGGAAGTACAGCATCAGCCTTTTACGCTACGACGTTAAACCTTCCCTTTTATATTGCTACGACGTTAAACCTTTCCTTCTATATTGCTACGCCGTTAAACCATCCTTTTATATTAGTTCATGTCAACACTCCATCCAGGGCCAGTTTTAGACTTGATAGGGCCATAAGCTATTTGAGATATGACGCCCTTTATAAGTCCAGATTTTATAAATGTCATTGTCAATATTTAAGTAGATATGTCTATTTCTGATCTGGACAATTTTAGGGGCCCCAAAGAGAGTGGGTTCCTAAGCTATAGTTTGTGCAGCTTATACGTAAATCCTGCACTGACTCAATTTAACTATGTTAAATCGGCCCTGTCCTCAGCCCCCCCCTGCGTTTTGTCTGCCCCCCCCCCCTGCTTATTTGCTCTACTTAGTAAAATGTATTACCTGCCCCCCCCCCCTGTTATTGCCTGGCCTCTGCTGAAGAATGCCTGGCCCCTGCTGTAGAATTTTCACGGCTACGGGCTGTCTGTCCTCCCGGCATGCGAATCACCTGGTCTTCATGGCACATCAGTTAGATGCACATCCTGTCATTCGTTTCGTGTTCCTAAATAATTCGGTCATTGCTAAGTTCAATTAGTGTTCTTTCTAACAATAGTTAATGAACTTTCCGAGATGTGGGTTATTAAAAAAAATGAATAACAAATCAACTCAAACGAAAAAAAAAAATTTCGAATCAAAACAAAACTCTGCCGTCCTGATTGCTGGTTTCCGTTTGTTCCATTTCACACATACAACAAACGAAGTCACGCCGACAGCGAATGTCTAAAGATCAATTGTTAAGAACATGTTAAAAATAAATTAAATCGGTAAAATCCGAAGTGTTTCAACCAATCACGGGAGGCGATTTAATGATATCTTAAAATAGTTTTTGTTGCTGAGCCATGAGAAATGAGGTCATGTTCTAAATTTCACAGACCCAATATATTTGTGTGCATGTATGTGTGTGTTGTGTGTGTTGTGTGTGTGTGAAGGGGAGGTGTAGATTGGTAGTGTGAAGCTGTTTTATTTTTCACACTTTGTTGGACAAAGACCTTGTCGGGTTTGAAAAATAAAATGGGCGAATCTCGAGCAGGCGTCATGTGCGTGATTAAACTGAACTTCATCCCTGATACTTTGTGGCTTAAACTGTGTGGGGTGGCGTAGGGAGGGGGGACCCGGTCGTGGGGGTGGGATGGGGGGGGGAGAAGGGGGGAAGTTCAAGGCTATTCACATTAGTCTATTTTATATTTTAAAGTACTCCGAGGAAATGCATAAATAATAAATTAATAATACGCTATGGCTGTGACACTATTAATTCATGATTTTAAGATAAAAACCGAAAAAAAATATTAAAAAAGGAACTTACATTAATGATAGGTTGTGTTGTCTTGTTTATTTGTCTATTTTGTTATTGATGGGCGCAAGTGATGTATTTTTTTTTGTTAATGGGGAAACAAGGGTTGTTTAATATCATGTAATATGGCTATAATATGGGGCTATAGCCTATAATACGGGGCTATAATATGGGGCCAGTGGCGCAACCAGCAAAAAGTGCTAGGGGAGGCTCACATATTGAAAAAAGACAGTTTGACAGTCTTTTTAGTAACTTTATATAGTAAAATATGTATTGATGATTTGGTCTGGGGGGGCGCTCAAGCCCCCCTGCCCCCCCCCCCCCCGGTTGCACCACTGTATGGGGCTATAATATGGAACTATAATACGGGGCTAAAATATGGGGCTATAATATGGAACTATAATATGGAACTATAATATGGGGCTATAATAGATAATGGGCTATAATATGTGACATAATTTGATATATAATATAGGGCTATTATATGGAACTATAATATGGGGCTATAATATGGGGAAATACTTCCAAGAATGAGATGATTTCTTGATCATGTAATCGTGGGGGGGGGCCACCCGCCAGCATACCTTGGGCCCAGAACCAGATTTAGTTCGGTTGGGGTAACGGGTTACATTAGAATATATCGAGCCCCCTTTTAATTAAAAGAAAGAGCCATGGAAAATAAAGGTACAAGTCTATAATTTGGCTCTTGTGGCGCCCGTTAAATGACCCGCGATCCCAGGAGCGCACGCCGTTAAATCAGCCTATGTTTGGGCCCTTGTCAAATCAGCCCCCACTGATTAACACCTCTCTTCTCCAAATTTTTGTCCAGCTGCAGGGACGAGGTGTGTGTAATGCCGGTCCAAACTCTTAAAGGAAAATTTAGTGATGTTTTTATGCTATATACAAAGTATAAACGAACAAAGATCTATATATTTGTATTAGACTAACAACCAGCCCCGTAGCGTGAAAATTCTACAGCAGGGGCCAGGCATTCTACAGCAGAGCCCAGGCCAAGGGTTAGGGTTGGGGGGCAGGAAATAAATGTTACTAAATAGAGCAAACAAGCAGAGGGGGCCAGACAAAAGGCAGGGGGGCCCGGCCCCCTGCACGCTACGGGCCTGATAACAACATATACGATTTATATATAACTTAATGTTACATATATTTTTCAACTTGATCTCATTTTATTATGAATGATTATGCTAACTATATTAAGTAAACACAGTACAATTATATAGAAGTTTTCTATAAATATGACTATGACCGGCAACACTCACGCCTCGTCCCTGGTCCAGCAGCTACTGTACCGCGACATCTGGCCACTAAGGGTATGGAGTCCCTTTCCCAGCAAGCGATTCCCCCCCCCCTCCCTTCCCCCTTGTTTTTCTGTACTATTTTTTAATAACCTTGAATAGCTAGCTACCTTTGTCTCGTTTAACACTGACGCTCAGATATTTATAGAACCTTAATTGAAGAAAAATAAAAAACCATCATTGTCTGTTGTTGTTTTTTTAAATAGATATAACGGAACAATCCGATTATATAGACAGTTATCTGGGTCAGCTCAATTTAGAAAAAAAAATACTAGAAAAGTCCGCATTGATGACTAATACATTTTTTTTTCTATCTGGAACTGACGGCCAACAACAAGGTGTGGTGGTTGGTGGCCACCACCTTAGCATGCTAGGATCGTATGCACGTGATGTCAGAGTTTTCGAGGTCAAGTCAGGTTGACCTAAATAGCCGGCCAATAAAAACAGCTGATCACTGCCAGTCGGACTGGTATGCCTCGGGAGTTACCTGCCCTTCCGATTATCTATCTTGTCAAGCAAAGGGATTTTTAAACAAACATAGTGTGATAAAAAAAAAATTTAGAATTACGGTTCGTTGATAACTCCAGTGGATTACGAGAAAAGATTATAAAGGTAGATGACTGGGACTGAATTATTTTAAGTTTTTTTTTTTTTACAGGTCTAAGATGTGTCTAAGTATGCAATAGCCTAGAATACTTTTGAAACTCGTTGATTGTTTCACGATTGCATCTAATAAAAATGAGACTTATTGGAAATTATTATATTTTTTAATGACAAGAATCTATGAATCATAAGATTATTTTTTTTCTGTATAATGAGAACTTATATATATATATATATATATATATATATATATATATATATATATATATATATACCACTGTATCAACATCGTTTTACAAAGAGATAAACATTTATGAAGGAGTTTAAAAAAAAAAAAGAAATAGACAAGAAAAGTATGTATTGTCATTAGCGTTTGTCACAGAGACTATCGCGAGTGTGCAAGTTATAGATACTGGTGAAATATGTGTACCGTTAGAACGAAACTTCGGACCAATAACAAGTTATGTTCACACGAATGACAATTATAATCTACATTACTAATGTTCTAGATTTGCGAACCAAAGACGCGGGAAAAAAATGACCCACACTGTTGCTTAGCAACGTGCATGCACTGATTTGATTGGTCCTCTTATCATTAGGTTCACAGAATACATTTTTTGAAACGAAGGTCCCATAGCATAACATATAACATATGTCATTACCTTATGTACTGCAAACGTCAAGTTGTGAAAGTCTGTGTGTTTCCTGTGTGCATTACAACTAGAATAGACTCCGAAGTCACGCGATTTATTTGTGTCTGATCCATTGTTTATTTATTTTTAATTTTCAGCGCGAGTATCTAAAGGAAACTAAAATGGAGGTCAGTAATTCGTGTGAAAACTTCATTAAGATCCAGGTGGATGGACTATCCTCTTGGTCCAGTGATGAATCGTCTCTAGGTAAATATATTCCAGGTACTTCATTAACGAATATCCACATAGCCATTCTCAGTTCTCACAATTAAGGGCTTATGTTGGGGGCCCTAAAGCAAATTTATAAATACAGGGAAATCATTTTATCAGTAAGAATGTTTCCTTTATTTCCCCGCATATTAAGCATATGACAATTAACCTTTTGTGTATTTTTGAGGCCTTCGGTAATGTAAATTTGGTTTCCCTCTGCAGGGCCGGATTTAGACTTGATAAAGCCCTATTCTCTTTGAGATATGGGGCCCTGTATAAACACAGATATTATATGCCAGTGCCAAATATTTAAGTTTATATGACCATTTTTCACTCGGACAATTATTTTGTGGCCCCCAAGAAAGTGGGGGCCCCTAAGATGTAGCTTATACGTAAATACTACACTGTCTATCTGACAAATGTACTTTAGTGAAAAGGGGGGGGGGAAGGGGGCCTTTAAGCAAGGTTTCATTTGTTGTCCTTAGCAACAAACGCCGTGAAGGTCGCCCCTGGCAAATCTTGGGGGCCCTAATATCTTTTACGATAGAGACTTTCCTAACCCCCCCCCCCCAACAACTGTCAAGTTATGTTAGGTATTTAATGTACAATAAAAACAAAAGTGTTGAAAAATCTGCCTTCTTGACAGTGGCGGGTCTCGGTCAGCTACGTCCTTAACAATAACTCTTATAACCTGATGTAGGTTGGTCATTATCTTTTTTTTTTAAAAAGAAGGCTTTGGGGGTGGAGGTGGTGGCAAAGAGGGTGGTCCCATTAAAATGTGTGTCAGCGAGATATTGCGTAATAGTCTGATTAGACTTAGCTCAAATATAAATAAACGCAGATAAACTGGAGCGAAACACTTGACGCTGATATTTTCACTAGAAACCGTCGATAAGGTGAAAAAGAAAAAAATGGGGGGGGGGGGGTTTGGACCTTAATGTCCAGGGCTCGATCATCGCTGAGAGACCTCCGAGATTATTTTCAGTCCATATGTAGCATAAAGAGGGCATAAAGAGGGCATAGAGAGGGCACCTGATTATTAGTTGAGGAAAGCATGGGCTTTTGTGTGTGTGTGCTTGTCACCCACGTAGCTGTATCCTGTGCTTATCACAACAGGGCTGTCAATGGAGGGGGGGGTGTTCAAACCCATGGCCTGCAACCACATCTAAAGAACATATTTTACAGTCTATGTTTTAAAGGTACTAACAGATCACTCTATAGCTCGTGATTATATCCGTTACCCTCATGAAGTAGGATAGTCGTCTAAGGGATAATTGAGACCAAGAGCCGTTCCTACGTTTACGGAGGGGGGGGGGAGGAGGGGGGGTCTAGGCAAAAGTATATTTTGGACCCTAGGCAAATTTACAATACGTATGGGGCCCTAGGTAAAGCAACACCTGGCAGCTGTTTTACAAATCGTGTTCCCTAAAGAATCTTTAACAACAGGGGCAGATCTAAAAAAAAAAAAAAAACTTCAAATGTTACGTCATATAAGTCACATTTTAGGTAACAGCTAAATAAAAGTCCCGACAGAGGATTCATTGGCAGTGGGAGCGGCGGGGGGGGGGGGCTTGCTTTCGTTTATACAATCTATTTTATTATTATTATTATTTTTAACACCGATCTTATTGATTCTAAAATGTGGTGCTCTGATATCAAGTAATTAAATGGTAATCTAAGTATCCCTCGTAGTTATAGAAGTTAACACTGTATTAGTACAAAGAATAGTTTGAACTTGCTCATTTGGTACTCTCTAACACGTGATGCCCGAATGTTTCCGTCGTGACTGATCACGTGACTGGCCTGCTAACTCGGGTGAGCGGAAGTCTTTCCGGTCACAATTTGCTCATCCTGTCTTTTTTTTTTTACCCAATCAAAAGCTTCCTGCACTGGTCTTGAGTAGACCCGCTCAGTATCAATGAACTGTTGGCCCTTGGCGTCAGCAAGATGACGCGGTCATTATCAGGTCACCCCTTTGTGAAGAAGAGATTGCTTCCATTTGTTGTTCTATAATTAGACTCAGTATTCATCTTTACCTTTTTATAGCACAAAATACACACACACACACACACACACTCAGAAGCACACAATGAAAACTAACCACTTTCATTAAGCTATAATGAAAAATGATATTTTTATTATTTTAATCATGAGAAATGTCTACCACTTTTTTTTTAAATCAGCCTGCATAATTTAAATCTTGAATGAGCATTGAATCCTAAGCGTGCTGCTTAAAAGAATCAGAGCTGTTTTTAGGGGTTGAGATGTGCCAGGCAATGTACCTAATCGGGCCACTATAGCATTATATGTGATTGGAACTATTTTTGAAAGGGCCCCCCCTTCTAAAGTGAGGGTCCTAGGCGGTTGATTAGTTGCCCTGTCCTTTAATGCCAGTGTTGAATCTGAACAAACGCAGTGAATAACATGAAACCATTTAAAGGTCGTACAAGAAATAAAAACTAGTACAAAGCTAAATTATCGATGTTTTTTTTTTCTAGAGTTATCCGCGATCTAAAATAAACAACAGTTATAAAACACAAGACAGTACGAAAATTAAACTTAAATAAACCCAAATTGAGCGATCAGCTAATATGATATGTCGGGGTTAAGTCGATGGCTTGATTTATAAAGACATTTGTAAAAAAAAAAAAAACGAGGTTTAAATATGAATAACTTGGATAATTCAAATAACATATTATGTAGCATAATAGCTTAATGTTTTGTATGTTTTGTTATATTCGTGAGGATATAAAATGAATAGAACTGGGTAGGGTTATTTCAGTTGGAAAATAAAGTCAAAACCCCGAAATCCTGAAAAAATAAACAAAATACAATTTAAAAGTGCGAGCCAATTTTTTTCCCCTTGCGATATGCATCCAAAAAGATATTAAAGCCATATAATAATTATAGTGTCACTAGATAAATAAATTAGCCATGCATATAATCCACGTTATCTTTTTAACGCCTCCATGTAATCAGGCCCGTAACCAGGTCAAAGTAAGCAGGGAGGCACCAATACCCAGCAAGGGGGCACCTTTACTTTTTCTTTATTTTTGCCTCTTTTTCTTTTTTAAGCAGGGTGGGGGGGCACTCCACACCTCGCGGGGGGGGGGTACGGCCCCCTTGGCTACGGGGCTGCATGTAATTATTTATTAATCCCATTTTGCGAATATATATATATATATATATATATATATATATATATATATATATATATATATATATATATAAAGGAACGTCTCACTAA
>JAGDYQ010000248.1:186997-223914 GCA_021962125.1 Bulinus truncatus
AAGATGTCAAATGTCTATACGGGGGTCGTTCACTTAAGGAATCGTAACAAAAAAAAAGCGTTACACAGGGGGAGGAGAATAAAGATCCACAAAAAAGCTTTATGTAATAATTTAATGAATTAGAGTGCTATTTGCGGATCTGGTAAAAAGTTTAGTTTTGTTACAGTTAGGAGACAAAAAAATCTCAACGTGTGGGACAGGCCCGTAGCCAGGTCAAAGTAAGCAGTGGGGCACCAATACCCAGCAAGGGGGTACCTTCTCAGTTTAGTTACTTTTTCTTTATTTTTTCCTCTTTTTCTTCTTTTTAAGCGGGGGGGGGGACTCCACACCTAGCGGAAGGGGGGGGGCACGGCCCCCCAGTGCCACCCCCCTTGGCTACGGGGCTAGTGCGGGATCCCTGGGTCCCTTAAGTGTGGAGCCTGGAGCAGCCCCGTAGCGTGAAAGTTCTACAGGAGGGGCCAGGCATTCTACAGCAGGGGCCAGGCAATAGAAGGGGGGCCAGGTAATACATTTTACTAAGTTGAACAAATAAGCGGGGGGGGGAAGACAAAACGCAGGGGGCCCAGCCCCCTTGGCCCCCACTCCCGCACGCTACGGGCCTGGCCTGGAGAGGTCTCCCTGGTTGCCATCCTCTAATGCCGCTATAGGCATAGCTTATTTTCACATGGTCAAGTAAATAATATTCTACGGCAGTGTTTCCCAAAGTATGGCGGGGGCACGCGTTATACTGGGCTGAGAACATCGGCGAAGACATTTTCGGGGGGGGGGGGGCGAAGACATTTTTTCGGGGTGGGGGGTGCCGAATAAATGATCCTGGGGCACAGGGTCGGAACTAGACAACTTTGACGGGGGAGGGTAAACATTGACCGGGGGGGGGGCAAAACTGTTTTCATTGTTGAAAATTGGTCTTAGAACAAAAAATATTTCGATAATTTAATGATATATTATCTAAACTTGCGATAACGGTAGAAGAAATGCTCGGGGGGGGGGGGGGCGAAAATGGAGGCGCGAAGCGCCGAAAGCTTGCGAACGGAGAGGAGAGGTATGGGGAATGGTGCATTTTAGTACCGATTGTTTAGCTATTAATTAGATATATATAATGTAACTACGTTTCAATAATGCATGGCATGTTGCAGTTTTGTTAAAAATAATTTAAATAGTAAAGAGTTTTAATGATAAAAATTTATTGAGGCTGAGCAATTTCTGATTCCTGTTATAAATATATTGACCATTTATTCTGCTACACAATTGTTACATAATAGATACATGATTTATATTATTATACTGTTTGTTTAACGTACAACCCGGGAAGAACGACAAAGATGCACTAATATAGCTTAGCTATTTGTGCGATATTTCTTATAAAATATTGAAAACAAAGAACAGATCAACAACAAATTGACCAGTCGCAATTATTCTATTTAAAATAAAATTAATTCTGCTAAAAAATACATTTGCAAATTAAATAACATCACTCAGAAATCACGGAGTTTGTACTTTATTATTTCATTATACATATGTATAAAAATGAAGTCAGAAGTCAGTGTTATTTTATTAACTTATTTAAGTTGCTAGTTGTCCTCAGAATATATCAATATATAAAACTATTACAAGGTTGCGAACAGGCCCATCGACAGAAATTTCGGGCCCCTGGGCAGGGGTGACACGGGCCCCCGTGCTGATATTAATATTTTAAAAAGTTGATTGGCCAGCTCATCCCGGGTCCCTAAAACTCGCTGGGCCAATGCTCAGGGGCCCCCTGCCCCCCCCCACTCATCGGCACTGGTTGTGTACTTATATTATAATACGTTTCAAATTTGCAAACGTCGTGGTTTAGCACTGAATTTACCTATAAATGCTTCAGCATTCAGATTGTCTGTTAAATCTTTTTCAAAAGCAAGCAGGAAAAGATTGCTTAGACGCTTTTGTAACATTGATCTGCGATATGGGGTGAGCATTCGTGTGAGGATTGAGAAACTGTTCTCAGCGCCCCCCTAGCCCCCCTCTGGCTACGGGCCTGGGTACACAGATGTCGAAAGTTTGGGAAACACTTTTCTACAGCAAAGTAACAATGTTTTACTCATGTTAAGTAGCAATGAACACGTGTTCTGAATCCATCCGTGCCCATTACCCACTAAAATATCTTTTGCGAGAGTTAGGCGATGGCGGAGAGAGGGAGACAGAAAACAGAGAGGGGCGCACACACGTACAGAGAGAGAGAGAGAGAGAGAGAGAGAGAGAGAGAGAGAGAGAGAAAGAGAGAGAGAGAGAAGGAGACAGAGAGATGGAGAACGAGAGAGATTACAACGTGTTTTATCACTGACAAGGAAAATGTTTTAAAAATAATTTATTACCATTATTCGGTTAGGATCATATAATTATCATTTGACCTTATAAGCCACTTATAGGACGATTTTTTGTAGTGTCCTCCCCTCCACCATAACCATCACTGTCTGGGATTTAATCTCGTAGCGTATATTATGCAGAAGTCTCACAACCAAAGCGCCGTCCAGTCATCCGTTAGATGTTGATAGAAAGAACGCGCATTGAAAGCCACGCTGTTTTTTATTTGTATATTTATGAGGAAATATATACAATTTGTTTCAGGGGGCACCTATTTACCTCTCATCATTCATCATTATAATGTTTTGAAAAATACTGCCTTTAAGTCTGAGCTCCATTGATAACTATTAATATTAATAGAAGAAACTCGAGTAATTGTTTTGTGCTGCTGTCATACGCATTCATTGCTTCTCTGCGTGTAACTGTTAAACAATATAGGCCTGAGAATGCAGGATGAAAAAAAAAATTAAATGGCAATGGCAAAGGAAACCAAAAAAAAAAAAAAAATCCTCAGATTGCGCATGCGCGAACAGTATGTATCGAATGGCAGCAGTTTGAAATAGCACACGATCAACATTCCCACGGATTAAATCTAGTAAACACGGAAGTTGTATTGATTTTTTGCAGACTATCGGATTCGATAAGTAGTCAGTTGTGATTTGTGTTTTTGTTTTTTAATTCAACTGGATTTATATTACACACTAAAAGCATGTTTAAATGCATTTGTTTAAAGGTAAACAACAAGGCTAACTGGCCTGTTTCGATGTGTCCTACGTTTCAACTTTTCTGTCATGGAAGTTGTGACAAAAATTAAAAGTCTTAAGTGCGAAAGGTTTTTATTTCAAAATTACCTATTAAAATTATTTGCTGAAATGATGACAAAAAGTTGGATTTTTATTCCAGCATGATTAGAAATAAACAATCACCCTCCCCTATGGGTCCTCCGCCACCCATAAAGCGTCCTGAACTCCACTGGACTAAACAAGTACGGGAGACAGTAGCATCGGCATTTCATGATGACCTATGTATTGAAATCGATGGGGGTGCCGACAATGGTCAGTTTTGTTATGTCGGTCTCTTTAGAGTGGATAAAATAAATTATCATTCAGGGAAGCTTACAACCGGGGATATAATTCTTGAAATTCAAGGCCAGAAGATTTCTGGCTACACACAGAGAGATGCTCGGATTTGGCTAAAGCAAGTTAGTCAGAATGGCACACCTGTGATGATAAAAACTGTTCCAGCATCTTCAGGTACTGCTAGTAGTTATATTTACTTTTTTTTTAATATACTAATGCTAACATGAAAAAATATAACATGACATATGGGCTCGTCCATTAATTTCTTCAACAACTTAGGACTTCAATAGAACTATTTTTTGGCGATTAGCCTAAATGATGATTAGCCTACAATTTTAAATCAAGAGCCAATTAAATTTTAAAATTGCCTAATATGTGGAGTCTGAGTATGATGTATAATTTTTACTGTCAGCAGGGTGCTCATTTAGACTCAGTAATGACGAGGAATGTCAAATTGGTACAATATGTTTTAAGATGTACAATGTCACAACCGTTTAATGTGGACTTAGACATAGTAAGGCTGATACGATTTAGCAAAGCAATACTACATTTTGATCACCTTTTTAGCTATAATAAATTTTAAAATCTAACAATATTATATTGTTGGAAAAAATACAGTAGATTTTTTACTATCTGACCTAATTTTGCGCAATGACTTTACAAATACTGCCAAGACGGACAGACTGTAGATCTTTACATAATTAACTGCCTTACAAATACAAGTAAAATAAATCTTTCTATTACTGAAACTCTTTTCAATTTTTTTTTTAATGTGTATGCTTCATTATTATCCAAAACTATCTATAATAATTTATTTATTGTGGATAACTACTGTTTGCTATGCCGGATGGTGTGGTGGATGTAAAATTGCTTACCTGATAGTCAAGAGTCTACTTAATGTATAATATATAAACGCATTCATAAACTTCTCATAGAGACCCATTCATCTTTTTCACCCCAGAATTTTCCTCTGTGGCCCTGCTTATGGTGCATCGGTATATTATATTGTTGTGGTATCTGAATAAAGGTTGCATATTTCAACTCCTCCCACATGCACTTCCTGTACATACACTGGGCCTCTGGATACCAATATCTTTGGAAAGTTACTTGTACAAGTTAATAACTTGTTAATATTTTTTTTTTACAAAAAAAGCCAGCTGCGTCAAATATCAATATTATATAACATACGATTGATATTGTTTCAAGAGGTATTTTTATTTAAACAGTATGAGCTGTACAAAGGTCATTTTATCAAAGTGCTAAAATTTGTTGACGTAAAAAATGGATGACCCCAATGTCTCATATGACCAGCTATGTCTATGTTTCATTGTTGATTTAGAAACTGTCACATTTTTATTTCAGAATTTTTAAATTAAATAAAAGAAATGTAAACACTTTTTTCAGCCTTATTTGAAAACCTTCTATATTTTTCATTGTATGCCCTGATCTGGTGGTTACATACTTTTTTTTTGTAAATACTAAATGCATGCTTTTTAGAGTTATAGAAGTGACATTTTCACTCATTAATATTTCAGTTACAGGTGTAACATACTTAGATTGTCTTAGAAACTTAGGTCTTTGATATTAGAGTTAATATTTACCTGTCTGCTGTACAATTTCTGTTAGAAAATTTAAAAAAAATAAATTATTAGATCATTTAATGTCTTTTTTCATAAGCCAAAAAAAAAAAAAATTATGTATGACCACCAAAATTGTGGACTTAGTGAATTTAAAAAAGAATCAGCAATAGTTAATTGCTATAATTGTGACAGTCTTATTGAAATATTTAATAAATAATTTGTATTACTATTTTACTGATTCATTTATTGTTTAGTAATTGCTTAAAATTTAGGCCACACTATCCTTGACAATGCCATGGCTGTAGAATAAATGTAGTAGTTTCAATTAATTTGCAAATAAAATGAATGATTTTCGAAAATTCCTTTTATAAATTTTTTATAGTCCCATCTCTCTTTTATGTTTTAACAGCTTTATATTTCTTCAAAGATGAACATTGGTCTGTGGGCGTTAGATCTGTTTCTGATTTACATCAATTATTATTATTTTTTTTTTTTGCATAAATAAATTGCTCTTTTGTCTGTATTGCAGGGTCTCTTCCTAAAGAACTTGGAGCTTTCTTAATTACAAGATTCCAGAAAGGATCTGTTGATCATGATTTGCAGCAAATTATAAGAGACAATCTTTATATGCGTACAGTACCTTGTAAGTAAAGGAGACATGATTAGTAATGCTTGTTTTTATAATTTATATTCCTTATTATTATAATATTTAATGTTTTATTATAAAAGGTACAACACGTCCCCCAAGACCAGGAGAAGTTAATGGTGTGGATTATACATTTCTCAATATAGAAGAATTTCAGGAGTTAGAAAAAGCTGGTGAATTGTTAGAAAGTGGCATCTTTGATGGTAAATAATTTTGCTTCCTTTAGTTTTGGTTAAATATGTCATTTCCTCTTTAATAGTGTTGGGCCTAAAAATAGATTTTGATCCAAGGGTTTAAAATTCAGCCCCCATAATGTGTCCACATATATTTTACTTTTGGAAGAGGGCATTTTGTTGGTGGGTGCTACCTTTATGTTGGTATATGTGTCCAGGCCATTTAAAAGGTTTTATGTAGTACACCCCTATACCTTGCACAGAACTCACCCTTGATGAATGTTTCTCAGCTCTTATGGATGTTTTGGTGCCTGTATCATTCTAAATAGGTTCCTAATTAATAT
Source organism: Bulinus truncatus (assembly GCA_021962125.1). Lineage (NCBI taxonomy): Eukaryota > Metazoa > Mollusca > Gastropoda > Planorbidae > Bulinus > Bulinus truncatus. Next base: position 193,163 of record JAGDYQ010000248.1, read on the forward strand.
AAGTATAGACCTTATAGGCTAGTTTGTGGCTGTCTTCCATTACTAGTCAGAACTTACAATTTAAAATATATTTTGACCTAGTGTGTCAATGACTTATGTCGTCATTGTCAAATTTCGGTTGTTGCGTTGATAGATCCATGATTTTTATTTTACTAGTCCTCAGGAACTGTAGCTAGCTAATTTTCATTATTTTACTCATTTTTTTTTTCTTTGTTCTTTCTTAAACCAATCTTGCCAATAAACATGATGCAGACATACACAACTTATTGCATGCAGTGATCAACTCCTACTGCAATTAGATTAATTTTTTTTTTGTGTTCCTGAATGGATGAGATGTTTTATCTCTTAAATCTTCTAAATCACTAATGGGGTGTTTTTTTTTTGTAGTGCCCTACTTTCATCTTCACTTTAATTGTGCCATAGTCATGGAGGCACCACAGGAGATATAGATAGACAGTATAAGCAGCAAGTTGAACCTGACTCACTATCAAAGTGCCACCCAGGATTGCATTTAACACGCCTTTAAAGGGATGTAGCGATCATCACAAAAGTTGTTTTCATCAATACACATTTTCTATAACATATCTACAGGAAACATTCTCACATTTCAGTGTTTTTAATAACAGTCAATTGAAAAAGCAAACAAATCAGCAGTTATTTATATATTTAACTATGTTCATAGCAACAGTATAGTTAAATAATACATCATATTAAATCATATAACCAAAATTTAGAAAACTGACAAAAATCACTTGTAAAATCTTTTCTTGAACCTTTAAAATTAAACTTTAATCTATAAAAGCAATGACCTTATAGCACCTTTAAAAGGAAACATATTGTCATGGTTTGTCATAAGTAAATTAGTATTAATCAAAGTAATGTCAACTACAATGCTATCAATTAACTTGCAGTACTTAACCTTATAGCCTGTGTTTATAAAACTAATTGCTAATAGTCCTAATTAGCATTCACATAGGCTCAATAACATTTTATCAACTATAATTGACATCATTAAGAAAAAATATCTTCAGACTTTCAAAGCCCAGTAACAGTTAAACCTTGTTGCGTAAACCCCTTGGATGATAATCAGTTCATTTCATGAAATATTACTTTCTCAGCTTAAGACTATATTTTGTGTAATGAACCAAAACAATGTGGCAAAATTTCCTGAACGCTTATGTATCAAGATTTGAAATAAGTTTTGTGAACCAAGGTTTTACTGTACATCTATTTCTATTAGAGATGGTGAAAGACAGCTGATAAGAAAACTGATAATTTATTAAATATATCTATGCTACTGCCATTTAGCTGCCAGGAAAATCAGTCATATGTATGATGCAAATATAAAGCTATTGTGCAGTCAGGCGCATTATTTGTTACTAACCTAAAAGCCTGTCCAACAGGCAAAAACTGTAACAATTTAAATCAAAACAAAGTTATGAAGAACATATATGGTTGAATTGAAATAAATAATAGGACATCAAACAAAACAGTTTTCAAAAAAGTGCACATTTATTCGTACAATGCGCAGATCCTCAAAAAATACAAGACATTAAAACTTTTAATGGGAAAACCTGTCCAGCTACTAATTTAATTTTGCATGAACATTAACTTACTATCAATCTCATTATTACTAAGGAGCTTTTTTTTTTTGATAATACCTTTTTCTTAACTTTCACATGTACTATTTTTAATTTATTTAAATAACTTCATCATGGACACTCCATGGTTAAATGGAAACCATTGTATTCTGTTGACTGAACTACCCCATGAGCCAGCAGTATTTAAACATGGATAATAAACATACTGACTTAATTCATATTTAAAACTGCACATATATGTTTAAGTGAGAATAATTTTATTTGTAACATTGCCATATTTTGTGTTATATTTATGTCCTTAAGAATCTAACCACATATGGTGTGCCATTTGGCTTACACACACAGAGGAAGTGGGATTGGGCATAACTGAATACAAAACTTACTAATGTAATTCATTATTTTAAAAACAGGAAATTACTATGGAACACCAAAACCTTCAAAGGAGCCTCAAGGGCAACTGCTTCGACGTTCACAGTCCATGGGATTATCAGGTGGTCAATCAGGAGGACAAGTGCCAACAGGACAGCTAAATGATCGAAGGAAACAAGTTCACATCGGATCTGAAAAAGCACTTGATGATAATGAACTGCCTCCTCAGCCACTGACAAGGAAGAAATCATTAGAGAAAGCACACAGCTCATCTAATCTGGGACCTCTACCTCACAACTGGGAAATGGCATACACAGATGATGGTCACCCTTACTTTATTGAGTAAGTTAATGAATTAAAATTAATCATTTATATACATTTTTTATTAATATGCTTGTATTAAAATCTCTGTCTTAGTGGTAGACAGATTCTGTGTTTTGGGAAATTAGAATCAATTTTCACCAACTTCTTAAAGCCCATTTGATTTGAAATTTTGAATACATGTGTTCTCTTGATGACAGTACACTATTTTAAAACTTTCATGTCAATGAATTAAATTCTTATGGAGCACAAAGCCAGTTACTTTTTATAATAGTGTTTATGTAAAGAGAGAAATAGCGGAAAGAGATGATGGCTTCTCATGTTTAACACTGGCTTTTAAATGTGTGGAGTTCTGTATTTTGTTTTATTTAGTATGGCATGCTATTCTAAAATTGTATATAAACTTTACCAACAATAGCAAGTGAATTGTATTAACAATATATAATATAAGAAAATTTAGACAACAGATTTTTTAGTCTTTCGTTATCACTCTATGTACACCACTTATTTTTAGTACAAATGATCTTTAAAAACATAAATACTTTTGACAATAAAAGTATAAAATAAATATAAAATAAACTTTTTAATAATAGACTTTTAAAATGATTTTGATCATTCAGATATTTATATAAGTGTGGGTGTGAGAAATTAATGAAATAATTCATTCATTTTGATGCTCACGTTTTTTTTTAGTCAATAATATTTTTTTAAAATGTTGGTATGTTCTGAACCATTTTAGTAAAAGTCTCGACTTAAAAACTTTTTCAAAATATTTTTAATTGTCATGTTTGTTTTTAAATTGGTAAATTTACAGTATAATACTAATCCTTAATATGAATATTTTCATATTGAACATGTTTAAAACAATAAAACCCAGTGCATTTTTTGTAAAAAAAAAAAAAAAAAAATAGGTACTCTGTGATGAATTGACTAACCTACCAGTTCGCACCTATTTTAATTCTTATTGTGCGCAATTTTAAAATAATTCAATTGTAACAAATTAATAATATAATAAATTAATAATAAACGTTAAAATACAAGAAAAGTAACAATTTTTTCCCCACATTGAAAAAGGTGCCGGCACGCCATACCAGTGTGTACCGGCACAAAAGCACTGATCAAACCTGATATTTTTTGTGTATTACATTATATTCATGTTTAATTTTAAACTTGTTCTTTTGAATTATTTGATTCATTTCACAAATGTTGCTTTAATAACTAAAGTTTATTACATAAAATCACTGGAATTTTTAACTGAAATATTTGTTTAATTTTCAAATGTTGTATTAGAAAATATTATTGTCAAAATAGTTATTTGGCTTAAAAAGACTACTGGAATATAATAACATTTGTTTCCTGCATTGTTTTAGTCACAATAATGAAACTACACATTGGTTGGATCCAAGATTGGCTCATCTCCAGAAAGTTGCACCTTCTGAATGTGATGAAGATGGTAAGTACATTGTTCATTTCCTACTCTGTAAAAAAAAAAGGCTTATTAAATAGCTTAAAGCAAAGACAGTCTAAACAATTATTTGTTGTTTTGTGGTAATTTTTAAACCGTGGCTAATAGTTTTATTTTATGTTGATTGATTGATTTTCAGCTGTTTTGATATTTTGTTATCTGTTTAATACTTCAGATACGTCTCTGAGCAATTTGTAATATATTTCAAAGAACATTGAACATTTTTTTCATGAATAAAAACATTACTAAACATCCTTTTATGGTAATTAATTTGAAAAGATTTTTTTGTGCACGGAGGTAACAGAGAATATTTAAATGTTAACAAAATTTGATATTAAAAAATGTTTTCAATGTGTATTAATTATCATCATGATGAAGTTTAGGTTAAAAAAATAACACTTCAATTTTAATCTGTATATTTTATTTTTTCATGGGCCCCATTAACATTCCAACTGGAATATCTTCAGCCCATCATTTTTATCAGTAATTATATTAATTGCATGTGTAATGTGCCTATCCATAATTTTTGATACAAAAGGATTACTTTTAAATTGAGTGCAGTATTTTGTTTGTTGCTATTTATTCTTTAAGACAATATATATTTTTTTTTTTGAAAGAATTGCCATGTCATAGAAGGCGCTTTTCCCTTGAATCAAAATTTAAACTTTAAATGTTATAGATACTAAAAACAATAATAACCCAACCAATATATTTTTTATCTTAATGAAAACAATTTATTAATTGCACTTTTTTCTTCTTTTTTTGGTCACACTGAGTATAAATTATGTTGTTGTAATGGTATAAATTTATTATCTCAAATATTAATGATTGTATCTTTTTTATGCTGGCATATCTTTTTTTGGAGAAAGAATATTTCAATGTGAGAGTTACCCTTTTTAAGGGAATTTTATCTATCTTCAAATTTTGTTAAACTGGTGAAAGTGTACTTTTTAAAAAAAAGATTATCTTGACAGCTTTTATAAATCTAAATAAATACATTACATTACTAAGATAGGTTAGCTACATGTCTGCTTTCTGTGAGAGTTTATAAATACAGCATCCATTCCTTGTCACTTTCTGTCCACTTTACCCCATTTTCACCTTTCTGTGATAATTAGTTAGTAGTAAAAAGAAACAACAACTGGGAACTATAAACATTCAATTTGGTTTCATGATTGTAGAGTGTGAAGTGTGAGACCATATAGAAATTGAGAGCCAAGTGCTGGGTGGTAGTAAACATGAACAACCCCCCCCCCCCCAACCAGCACCACACAAGGAACATCAATTATGTATTGACACTTGTTGTCCAAGATAATCTAGGTGGTGGCAAACTTTAAAAGTTGGGTAGTCTATTTCTTGAAGCTCCAATGCAGCATTAATCATATGTTGACACCTGATGCTTAAGATATCTTGTTTCTTGGTAGGTTTTTTTTTGTTGTTAAAAGGATGGATTTTATCACTAAAACACAAGGCAAGCTGTGTAGTTATAGTGCACTGATATATCAAGTTCCTTTTATACCCATACATGTTTTCTTAGATAATTGATATTTTTAAAATAATTGATCCATTCGGTCAACATTTGTAAAGGTGAAGTGTTTTAAAACTAAACACACCAAGACTGTTCTTTTCATTGTATGTCTTACTTTGTCAATAAATGTTAAGGATATTGTTGAATCTTACAATGATTTCTGCATAATTAATGGAGATGGTGCTTAATATTATTGTTATTTTACAAACATGAAAGTAGAAAGTTTCAATAGTTCAATATTACAGAAATATGAGCTCAATAGTTTTAACTTGTCTTTATTAAGCAATACATTGTATCCCTTTCTCTTTCACCTTCAGTAAAACATGGGACTATAGAGAAAAAGTCACTGGGTTGATGTTTTAATGGTTTTAATAAGATGTGCCTAATTAAAACTTTTTTTTAATTGGATTAACATACACGATTTTTTCTTCGAAGTAAATTTTTGATGTTAATGAAACAAGCATGTGTACACACGCACCAAATGCTAACCTTTCGACCCTCACCCCTCACGTCCAGTGCTAGTCCATTATCTTACCACCCCCCTCAACCCTGTCTCACTCATAAAAAGTTTCACCCGTAAATAGAACAGCCCCACCTTGTCTCGTGCCAGCGATGGTGTCTGATTGTTGTGGTGTCTGATAAGGGTGTGTGTGTAGGGGGGGGGGAAACGGGCGCCTCCTGCCTCTTTGTCCTGCTTGAGAGGAACAGGTGTCCATTGAAGATACCAATTTAATTCTTCCCAGTTTTTCAGGGTCACCCACACAATAAAAAAGTGAATCAGTGGCGAGCTGCTAAAATTTAGAAAGTAAGGGTCACCTCAAAACGTACATAAACTGTAGTGTGTGAAATTTATGATTTGTGTTTTGTAGACTTTCCTTTTTCTTTTAATTTAAACTTTAGTTCAACATTCGAATCGTGGGCATGCCATTTTATCACAGCATATTGTGTATTTATTTATTTACACATCTTTGAAAGTGTACATAACAGACATTTTGAAATCCCCCATTATGCATCATTTTACACACAAAGCGCATGTGTTCAGAATTTAGTGCTCGAACATGCCTAAAATATTCCCCTTTTTTTGATGTGACCGACACTTCTAAAAATGGGGTGAAATGTGATTTTTCCCAGAGACAGTTGGGCAGCCCTCCCAAACAAATACGCATAAAAAAAAATTGGAGATTTCGCCGCCTTTGAGCTTTGCATTGTCCGAAAGACAGCTCCACCCCCGCCTGCTCTACCCCCTACTTTCTGTAAATTTTCTTTTCTTTTTTTTTCCGGAAACTTTAACGGTCACTGTGCTTTGTGTGTGTGCGCGCGTGTGTGATGGGGAAGAGGAAGTTTTGGGGTAGAGGACTGTCGATGGCTTTGTGTGTGTGACGGGATGAAACTGAAAGAAATGTTATATCCCCCCACATATCGAGTCAAACAGTTTATTAACGAGAAGGAATAATCAATGTAGGAACTAGCAGTCATACATTTTCATGGTTGGTTTATTATGATTTGTGGCATCTGTGAGTTTTGTTTTCATCTGTTTTGGGAAAAAAAAAATTCACGCGTAGACTTTAAATTATAAAAAAAGAAAACGTAATAGATTAATTGATAGTTATTAGGGTTTCGTTTACAACACGCTTATTTAAATATCAATATATTATCTAATTTACCACCACATGCGGAACCTACTTTGTCCCATCGGTTTAAGTAGATAGTAAAGCAATATTTCTACTTATCCGAACCACTTTGTACGTATTCCGGTTATTTCCACAGTTTTTTTTGTTTACATCGTTAGTCTACCCACTTTGCTGCTCTGTATACGACGCTGTTCATTCAGCCACATTACTGATAAGTTGCTTATCTCAGCGTTCTGCCTTCTCCTATTTGTGTTTGGTAGATTCTTCCAGGAGTGAATTAGTGCATTGTTAAGTTCCGTGTGTGCAGTTTGAATGATGGGACTCTACCAAGTTGCCCCTAAGTTCGGTAAGGAGATAATCTTCTATTGTGTCAGATTTGCCGTTGTAACATGCATGATTGAACAAAAAATGCTTTTTATTTCTTCTTTCTTTTATTTCTGCATGTTTGTTGTTTGCCGTTACCACAACTGATGCACAAGTCGACCTGTCCTCTCTATCTCCATATAAATTACTTCACTGTTTATACCTGCATATAACTGTATTGACCTAAGATATTACCACATTGTGAACGGTATGTGTTATATAATACCCAATCCTTTGTTTACCAAACACTGAATGCATGTAAATATTTGACACTTAAAAAAAATCTCATTTTTATTCCTTTCATTTGATATTCTGCTCATTGTCCGACCCCCTTGCCTGAATACAGCGTCATATTTACAAATGAAAATTTTCATGATTCATTTAGCCAAAAAAGCCAGTTTTGATGGACAAACAATAATGACCGAAGAAGTGACCGGACAAATTAAAAGTCTTGAGCTTAATCTATCGTTGTAACATTTGCAGGTTAACCATGCACATACACGTCTGCCCTGTTTACATTGATAGCTTTACTACTTGAGTCCTCTACCTTAGACATAACTGCAAAGAATATTTTTCTTACTGTCATCTCTTTGTTTGAGCAAAGTTGTGAGAAAATCCGAATACTTGCAGTTATTATTATTATCATCCGAAATTTCGACTTGTATATAGATATATTACGTCAGGAAATCTAGTCTCTAAGTATATTGAGAGATATTTGAGCGCCTTTGAACTAATCATTGCTTCTTGACAATCTCTGAACAGAAAATACCCATAGAGGGTTGTTCTTTTTAATCACCCACCCCCCATATGTATACGTTAATTGGTAGAACCATGGTGATTAGGCATGTCCGTGGTGTTCATGCACGTGCATTAATTAGCCGTGGCTTGTTTGATCACATCTGAAATGTTTAAAACAACCTGCCCGTGACGTGAACTGACCGAGAGTAAAATGAATGGAGACGGACCGGGGTAATTTGACAATGAATCATTTGACTCAAAGATAAGATGCTTCTTATTCCAGTAATGGTCCAGTCTTGTTTCTACGTGTATTACCTATGTTGTATATGTTTTGACAGTTCTAAATGTTTGTTATTTTCTTCCAATGGAAGTCATTGATTGTTGTTTCTACATGCTTACCATAATGTTTACAACTTTTATATATATATATATATATATATATTGTTGGTGTGATGAAATCCCATTATTTATATTTGCGAACTTTTTATTAAAATTTTTTTTTTTTTTTAGATTTCTACAATTTTGTAATTTCTCTCTCGATAGTAAGTAGCCTAGTAGTACATTATATAATGCAAGCAGTTAGACCAGATGCGTACCTAGGGTGGGGGTGAGGGCCCCAGCTTGAGGGGGGCCGAATTTTTTTACATTAAATATTAAGTACATCATCTCATGTCATGGTGTCGAATGTCAAAATGCAGGGGCCCCCAAATCCATTGGTTCGGCACTGAGTTAGACAGTGTCCTTAAGCTTGCACTCGCCAGCACAGAATATCGATTACCTAGATGAATACATATTCCGGGGCCGCAGCCAATAATTCTTGGGCACCGAATACTACGACAACGGGGCCCCCTCTTGTTTCCCATAGCCCCAATTATGCAGCAAAATATAAAAGTGAATTTTGAAAGCGAAGAGTCCAAGCCTTAATTGAGGCCCCCCTATCAAGTGATCTGGTTACCCTCCCGTTCCCCCCACCTCGCTGCGGCCCTGCATCATAACCACTGATCACAATATAGTGGACTAGTTATCACTCGATTTATATACATGTGAAGAAAATATGTTTTGGTTATTTCTTCTTAACTGATATTTTATAAAGATTCTTTTAGAAAATCCAGATTATCCTGCTCTTTCATAAAACATTTACTGTTCTTTTAATTATATCTGTACAAAGAAAAAAAATACTTTGTGTTTTCCTTTTTGCAATAATTTGATGTTGAATATGGAAGATGAATATGAATGTATTATGGAAAATGTATACCAGTACTTTAGTTAGAAAATAACAAAAAAAGACAGTGTGAATAAAACACACACACACACACATATATATATATATATATATATATATATATATATATATATATATATATATATATATATATATATATAAACTTATTTATTCTGTGCTATGACTTCTATAACGACCCCTTTTATATACTTGCAAAGACGCATTGAGGTTTGGACTCCCTCGTCAATAATTGCTTTTTTTGTTTAGAGGTGAACGACTTGGTGCTCATCATATGGCACCCATTCAGTAATTATTGGGGAAACTATCTCTCCGCTAGCTAGTGGAAATGGTTTGTTAATACTGAAAGTACGCTCGCTGTGTTGTTGACAAATTGTTTTCGGTGTGTGTGTGTGTCACTGTATGCTTGTGCGTTTGGGCGTTTAATATGCCGAAAATTTGTGCGCGTGCGTTCGATAGCGGGAGGATTATCTAATTATTGCAGATCATTTTTCTCTCTGATTACATTAGTGGAATTCCGTTAATAATAGACGCGTCGCGTCTTTCTGTTTTACTCTAGGATAACAGTGTGCAGGCCATTCTGGATTCTCTGAATATCGTTCTGTGTCACCATGTCGACCGGGGTCTATAAAACGGGGCCCTGAAAAAAAGTACGAATGCTCTACCCTGAGAAAAAATCGTAAGCATACAAACTTTGAACTATGGAACCAAAAATGTTTCTAATTCAATTATAACGTTCTACAGATCGATAATCAGTGATATCTCTCTTTCTTTATCTGCCCGTTTGTCTCTCTCATCATTGGCTGAACAGAAAAAATGAACGAACAATAAAAGGATATTACCCCCCCCCCCTCAAACCGTTGTTAAATTGTCTGTAACAACACAGTTCATTTTTATAGGTCTACGCGAATATTTGCGTCCACTGCTGAATAATTTTTTTTGTTCAACGGTTTTGTATAGGTTTTTTTTTTTTTTATTTGTATTTAACATCGAATTCGGTGCATGCCCAACATGAATATTTGTATTACGCTTCGCGATGATTATTCAGAAACATAATGCATTTCATTGAAAATCTGAAATGTAGTCTGATGGAATTCTTTCCATTACCAGAAAGTATTTGTTTATTCTAGTCATATGTGTTTTTTTTTTTAAACTTAAGCTCGGAATTCTTTGTTTTTTTTTTCTATCTCTTCTATCGACGCATCCTTCATTTTTTTTGTCACAATAAAGCATTTTTTTTTTGGTTGGGGGGGGGGGGTGTATTGTATGCAATGAATGGTGAATGACATTAAGTTTACTTTGTACGATATTAGAAAAAAAAAAGTTTGAGTATAATTGTACATCAGAGGAAAAAAAAAAACAACAACAACGACGTGATCTGAATAAATAGGTTGTAGATTTTTTTTTTTAAAACACACGTTTCTTTGGCAGTGTTACAGGGTTAAGCCTTCATTCTGACTCCAACGTTGCATTTCACCTGGAGTTGCCGAGGAGACCTTGAAGGGGATGGAGTGGGTGCAGAGGGGTGGGGAGAGAAATGAGAAGTTGATTGCAGTGTGTACTTTCACATACCTGCTTCGAATGTATTGGAAAACAAACAAAAAAAAAAACATTTTCTTCAAAATGGATCTTCAATTTTGAAGTGTTAGCTTGGTGATTTTTTTGCAGTGCTTGTAAGGGGGAAAAAGGCTATTCAACAGAATTCCTTTGGATTCGATAATAATGTTTGAAGCTGTGTAATTTAGTGTCGTATTCGTGAGGGTTACGTGCGAGTCTTACATTATTTCAATGTGGAGCGGCTCCTTGGTTCACGAACTTCATTCCGCTTGAAGTTAGAGATCGTGGACCGGATGATACGCGAACTGAGTCATCAGTTATCGGTGTATGTCAACTGTATGTGTTTAAAAGTTGGCATGCGCGATATCCTCTCTACGAGTGGTTTTGATTTGTTATCCTAAACATTGATCGTTACCCCGAGACAGAAATCTTTCCAAAAAAAAAAAAATAAACCGTAATCGTTTGTGGTACGATGCATTCGCGAAACGAGGTATCGCTTCATTTATATATACATGTATACAAAAGTCTGACCTACATTATGTGATTCTATTACAGCATCGTAACTGGAGGAGCAGCATCCCCCCTCCCCTCCTATTTCCAAGAAAAGTTTATTATAGCTAATGGCACGAGCCCAGTCCACGTACGGTATACATATAATGGCATTTATTGTTAAGTAAGCAAACAAACCCCACCCCCTCCTTTTTTCTCCCCACATCCTAAAGTGAGTCAAATGAGAGCCGAGAGTTATTTTCCTCCAGATAGAGGCAAAGCGTCTGTGATGCGGCCTGTCATAACAAACGAGATACGTTCTAAATAGAACAGGCGCCTGCCTTTAGATACAAGCATGGCACCCCGCGACCCTCTCGCATGTATACACACACTCGAGCGAGTGAATAAAACGTGGCTCATTTTACTGGCTACATTTTATTTTATCAGGGGCGATTTAATCTCACAAAGGCCCTCCGAGAGTCCCGCGCCTCCGAAGTCCCTTGGCATTTTTTTTTTAAAAGGGAAATTAGAACGAGCGTAAGGAGCCGAGTTCACGTGTGAATTAGTTTCGGAGAAGTTGGTTGATAAAGTTGTGATTACTAATGTGTGCATGCTATTTCATTGATTCATTTCTTGAGTTGTGGGTGTTTTTTTTTTTCCTTTATTAAAAATATCATGTGTGTGTTTTTTTTGTTGTTTTTAAATGTAACATTCATCATGCATAATGTTATACGTCTTAGGTAAGTGTTTAATTAGTTTCAAATTTTGATAGCGGACTACATCGGATACATTTTAATACTTTTTAAAAGTGAATATAAGTTTATAGCTCAAATATTATTATTTTTTTTTGTGAGCTGTACGTTGGGATGATGTTTTGTAATCTACAATTCCTGCAAGGGATTGTTTGGTATACATGCATCGCAGTGGTTTGTGTTTTTACTATCATAGTCCGCACATCATGATTAATGTTTCGAGAGATTGATTAAACATGGAATCTAAATACAGTTTGCGAAAACTGGCCGTATTCTCACGGGGTTAACTGACACAAATAATTTATGAAAAGTTTGAATAAACATTCACCTTTGTTTTTTGCACGTTAATTGCCCTGTTAAAGATTTCCCCGTGTGTCCAACAAGATTAATTATGTTTAAGGTTAGGTGTATAGCCTTACATGATATTGAATTATTGAATGTTGCGTGTGTGATATGGATATATTCTATCTCACCCACAAACCTGATCTCTCTCTCTCTCTCATCATGTTATAATGCTTGGGAAATATTACTTTTTATTTAAGTACAATTGAGCCTACTCGGACCATTGACTGATACATTTGTTATTTGTGTTGCGTTTCATTTCACCAACCACTTTGGTTGATATGCGCGTGTTTTAGTTTAACATTTTTTTTACACAATTTAATTCTAACAAATGTTTTCCCTATTATTATTCAAAGTTAAAAAAAAATAAATCTCATCAAGCATAAAAAAAAGTACGATTGAGGAATAATGAAAAACACAATCTCTATATCGTCAGCAATAAATAAAAACACTACTTTTTATTTAGTTCTTGATAATTATATTTCAGAACTTTACCCCTCGACGAGCAAACCCTATTATTTCAAATAAAGTTGATTCACTTAGTTTTTTTATGCAGCTTGCTTAATCTCGTGTCTTTTTCCTATTCCATATTTTTTGTTTACTTAATAACTCATTGAGACCGTGTTATATTCTATAATTATTAGATCTGATCTGAAATCATATGTTGGTGGCCTATACTTATTTGATTAAATCTAAAACCGTATATTGATTTAATTTAGCTGGGCTTTTAAACGAGTAATGACGTGCCCGTTAATGAAAGCCGCGCTTGTCAATAATTTAGCTTTGCTTGCTACTATGAAGTTGTTGTAAATAAATAAAAAACATATATATCTGTTTAGTTTTGCTAGGCTCGTGTAGATTATACTTATCAGCTTCATAGTATTGAGTTTATAATCATTTTGATTGATTACCAGTCAAACACCGAGTTTGGTGTGGGTGGGGGAGAGATAGACACCAAGGAAGAGAGATTGATACAGACATAGAGAGAAATAGGAGAGAGAGAAAGAAAGAAAGAAGAGAGAGAGATAGAAAGAAAGAAGAGCGATTCATAATCATTAGAGCTATCGGGCACTATAATTACGTACGCGCGACTTTGTTCATTTAGTAAATGTGCGTTAGGTCCAGTGGTTTATGTTCCCCCCACACTGCTGACAATTGATCCAATCGCTCGGGTTTTTCATTACCCTCATTGATTTGTGCCATCATACGGCTGTGGTCTGCTATGCCGTATGGATGGTTTCGTCTTTGGCTTGACTGGAAATATGTGCGTTCTGTATCAACATCTGGACAGTTCATGGTCAATTCATTCAACATCACAGTGTTCATTTGTAAAGAAGCTTTTGACCGTCACTTTGATTTTCTTTAGTGAAATATTGTGTAGTTATATTACATTTACCATTCTCGTAAGATTTTTTTGAGGGAAACTAGTCATGTAGTTATCGTAAACGAATTGATGCCAGTGTAGCATAGCCCATTGAACAGAATGAAGGAGACATTTAGTATAATTGCCAAGCTTAGTAACCTAGTTGTGTAAGATTTTTTTTTTGTGTAATAAGGTGTAGCTGCATAGCATACAGTGATAGAAATTTAAAATGTTTGCCTGCGGTTTTTTTAATAGTTTCGTGAATTATAGCTTTTTTTGCGTTCATCTAGTTTTATATTCTGTTGTTTTGAGTTTAAAAAACATTGGTGAATTTTCCATTAAAAAGAAATCAATATTTAGGTCCCGGTCAGCAATTATGTTGTAACATATTCATGTGATGTGTTCACAAAAATCATTGATGCATACATTCCAGTAATAAGCCGTGAAAAAAGTAATACTATCAAGTGCTTGATTTAGAGCCGCAACTTGTAAAGTTAGCCCGTGTTTTTGTAATTGAGATGTCGATAAATCCCTCTGTGTAACACATGAGCTATTCTTATGAATAGGAAAAAAAAATAGCAACCGCCTAGGACCCCCGCACCCTTTCCCCCCCACCCATTTAATAACGATACTATAGTGGCCATAAGACATGTACATTTTAGGGCCCCTAATATCTATGTCAAGCCCCCCCCCTCCCAGAAAAAAAACATAAGAACATCTCTGTGTTAACGCATTTAGTTGGAATTCTTATGTCACCTTTAGGGAGGCAAAAAAAATGTGGGACAGAAATTTCAGCTCCCTCACTCTCCATGCTGAGCCATCTCCATTCACTTAGGATTTCCCCACCTATTGCAGAACAAAGAGTGGGGAGAGAGAAAGGCGAGTGCGACCTTAGCCTGATAGATATCGCCTCGCATTATTTACGCTGTTTTTTTTTTTAAAAGACGTAACTCGTGCATCTTTCTTTGAGACATGTCTATCTCGGAAATTCCCCGTGTTAAGCCAAGTAAGCAGGTTACACTGTGAATGAGGGAACTCAGTAAATGGCCTGCCTTCTCTCTACCGAATAATTTTACCACATCGGCGGTTATTATCTATTCATCTGGATTGTTATGGGATATAAGAAGAAGAAAAAAAACTTGCATAAATTAATTCATACTTTTTTTTCTCGTACAATCATAAAAAAAAAAAACATTTAAGGCAGTTGTTATTACCACCACGGTAAGAGATTCATTTTGTGAACCTGAAAGCCGACTTACGTTATTATCATTATTTTTTTTTAAATTCGTATCTGTTTCAAAGGGATACATTCCGATAGTGTGTGGTCTTGTTGTAATGTTTCCCCATGAGTAGGTCACGTGACACGAGCCTCCCTTCTTTTTTTACATTAGGTGTTTAATTTTGTAAAGCTTTCCCGGTTGTTTTATTACTGTATTTGATTTTTTTGTTATATTTTTGTTTAGAATCTTCATTGGTACCATACTGGGTTTTTTTTTTTGTGTCCTCAGTTTTTTTTTTTAACTCAATCAACCAAGTCAAGATTTTTTTTTTTAACTAATGTTTATAATTGGGAAAACAAAATCTCGTGGAAGTTGTTTTAGTGTTTTATAGACCAGCAAAATTGTCGAGTATTTTTATAAAAGTGAGAGGAATAAATGGGGGGGGGGGGGGGGCAAAAGAAATAAAATGGTTCTGTAATTGAGCAAATAGAAGCCGTTTTATGTTTTTAATCTAAACGCCGCGTGTATTGATAATGTCAGCGCCGTTTATTATTCCACGCCGTTGCTCACCTCACAGCTGATGTCAATGGACGAAGCCTCTTTGTGTTCCCCCCACTCCCGCCCTTTCACATAACCTGGAAACATCTATCAGGAAAATATTACATCACTGGGATATTCCCGGTGACCCGTTTACATACAGAGTTTGACATAGTTTGGTTTTTTGTAACACATTTATACGTAAGATATTCTTTGTTTGAAACATTATAGAGTCGGTTTTTGTCTTGTAAATAAATCGTCTTTATAAACAAACAAAAAAATGTTCATCTATCTTTATTAGTATTTCATAGCAAAGGTAGTACGAAGCTAAGATACGAATAAATAAGCTGTTTCGAAAAAAATTTTACCGGTCCGTTGGATTTATTTTTAGGTGTGATTCATGGGAAGTTTGAATGAGTTGGCTGCCCCCCAGGAATGATTGACAGTCTATGTGCGCGCGCGTTGAAGGATCGATCCGCGGTATTAGTTGGAGCAGTTGAAGACATGAGATGCGGTGTGAAACATGCACGCTGTCAACGTTCGCGATACGGTCCTTATTACGGTGTTAGGTGTACCGCACGTTACTTGAAGAAGAACATTTAGACATCGGCAGGGTCTGTTGGATTGTTGGCTGTTTGTAATATACGGAGTCAGTGTTGGTAATGGAGAAATATCTGAACGTGTTTATTGTGGTGACAGATGTGGCAAAAAAAATGTGTTCACGGTGGATTTGTTGATATCTATGATAGGTTTCGTAGTTTTACAGCTGTATCTATAAAAAAGTTATAGTGTTTTCTATGATAGTTTTTGTTTTATAGTTGCATCGATGATAGGTTTTGTGTTTTATAGTTGTATCTATGATAGGTTTTGTGTTTTATAGTTGCATCTATGGTAGGTTTTGTTTTACAATTCTTTTTAGGTTTGTGTTTTATAGTTGTATATAAGATATGTTTTGCGTTTTATAGTTGTGTGTATCTATGATAGGTTTTGTGTTTTAATATTGTATCTTTTTAGGTTTGTGTTTTATAGTTGTATCTATGATAGGTTTTGTGTTTTAATATTGTATCTTGATAGATTTGTGTCTTATAATTGTATCTATGATAGGTTTGTGTTTTAAAGTTGTATCTATGATAGGTTTGTGTTTCATAGTTGTATCTATGATAGGTTTTTGTTTTATAGTTGTATCTATGATAGGTTTGTGTTTCATAGTTGTATCTATGATATGTTTGTGTTTTATAGTTGTATCTATGATAGGTTTTGTGTTTTATAGTTGCATCTATGATAGGTTTTGTTGTTTACATTGTATCGTTGATTGTCTAGTGTTTTGAAAGTTGACTCACTGGACGTTAACAATTACCTTGTGCTATCTATTTATTCATATGTAGCTAATTACAGTTGGTCGTTTGTTATTTAGATTTGTGTGTGTGTGTGTGTCATAAACAGCGGAAGTTATTTAAATATACATGTTATTTTTCAAAGGAGTATAAATAATGGGGGTCTTTTTTATATTTAATTTAGCCGAACAAGGAAACTTGTGTTCTTTTAATATTGGAGTACAGACATTCACATTGAAATGATTAATTAAAGGAGAGATTGGTTGTTACTTTATTTTTGGAGTAAAATGAATCGCGTGATAATGCAGCGTCTGTCTTGACATTCTTGCACAAAACAGCTTCAGTGGTCACATCTGCCAAGCAGGCTTTTTTTTTTTTTATCAGATATGTGTGTATAAACATCATATGTTTGCGTGTGTGGCGACTTGCAGCACAGCTGTAACTGAACCATGGTTCTGGTTGATAGCGGTAGTAAAACTATAAACATGAAGGCCTCATGCTCTGACGGAGATTTGTCCCTGGCGAAACAGACTCAGTGCCTGGGCTCTTTCCCCGCCCGCACCAGGGACAGCGGGGTTGGCGCCTCGACCTCTTCGGGCATCGAGGATGTGGACCCTTCGTCCTCTTCTTCAAGCTGCGACAACATGGTGGTGTTCGGCTCGTCCACTGCAGCACTTTCGACTGGGCCACTCCAGGATACGAGAAAACCAAAGAAACCACCGGTACCGCTGCCTAAAACTGCAATCAGGAAACCCAAGAATGTAAATTTCAAAGACGACGTTGACATTGTCCTCGCCGACGCTTGCTCGATAATGCAAACTGTTATCGAAGAGATAGACAGCAAGGTCAGCCTGTCCCAGAGAGGGCCACGAAATGGCCCACTTATTCATGGCCAGACAGTAGGTGCACTGGCGGAAGGCGCGGCCCCAGCAGTGAACAAAGTAGAAACTAAATTCCCCAATTCTTTCGTGGCTACTAAACGAAAAGCTGATCCCGTTAAAACACAGGCTGCGGCCAGGCAGGCGGGGCACCACTCACACCAGTCGTCCGTGCTGTCCAACGCCTCCACCGACTCCACCGGGTCCAGTTCTGTTGCGTCTGTGCTGTACGACTCTGAGGATGCCGTGACGTCATTCCAATCAGCCGACAGCGGTATCGATCCCCTCGTCAACAAGGGCCGGCACCCTTTCAGGTCTTCGGTGTGCTCCAATGCGTCCTCTGCCTCGTCCCACTCGTCCAAGTCGTCGTCGGGCATGGCCGTCACGTCCCCTCTGCTCATTAAGACCGCGCCCGATCTGTGCAACAAAATGGACTCGCCCATGCTTCTGTCCCCTTCAACCTCGTCGCTGTCGTCATCTTCCTCGCACAACGTGGCTGTCGGGGTGGATGAAGAGAAACCACCGCCACTGGCCATCCCCGAAGTTCCGGAGTACAATGACGTCGGGACAACATCTTGTGAGAAATGTTCTGAAGGCAAGAAGTGCCAGACCGTATACCTACACATACCAGGCAGGTTCTTTTGTTTTGTTTGCTCTTGTCAATTTCATCTTTATACATGTATGTATTCACACCATAGATTAAATTTTCATTCTATATTATGTTATGTTCATTGATTAATTACACATAGCAGGGCCATTAAGTAAATTTGAATTTTTTTTTATTTTAAAGGTTAAAACTTGCTTTTTAATTAGGTAATGTTTTTTTTTTTATTGAAATAAAACAACAAATATTTATACATTTTTCACCACTTTCGATACCGCACTCAATCAGCATGCCTTGCTTAATAAGGGACGTAATCAAATATATGCAACTAACGAAAACATTGGAAGCCATACTCAGTTATCTTTCCTGGATTTCAGCTGTATTTCGGTGCAGCTTAAAAAAAATTGCAACTTATACCTGTATTGTATTTTGAAGAATATTTTACATACTTGTATTTTGAAGAATATTTTACATACTTAGCATTTAATTTTATAAATTATCAGTATACCAGCTTAAAATTCATTATTAATAGAACATAAAAAGAAAATCCCTTGACCCGATAACGAAAAATTCACACACAAAGGTCAAGAAACCATCATCGACCAATTTGCATGAGTTGGTGTGCATTTTTTTTTATTTAGTGCAATACTTTGTCTCCGTTTCTCTCTCTTTTTCACTCACTCTCTCTCTTTCTTTCTCTTGTTTTTCTTTTAACAAAGTTGCGTGTGCTGAGCTTAAGAATGAATGCCAGGGAACACACAAATGTCTGTATACACGCTGTGTTATATCTCGTGTGGATTGAATAAGATTAGTTTTAAAATAACTAATAACATGACGGGATTGAGAGGGGAATGATGGCAGATAAATGGCAGACTTGAAACAAACCAAATCATGTTTAGATTGCCTTTACATCTACGTAATATATATGGTACAGTCAGTACTGTAAGTAAATAATTATTTCATTGCGTGTGTTATAGAGCTGTTCTTCCATTTTTGGGGCTCTAGGTAAAAGTATAATTGGGGGCCCTAGGATAAGGTATGATGGCACCAGTCATTAAGGTAATTTGGGGGGGGGCATTAGACAATAATGCTAAGGCCGTCACTTTCAAATATTGGTCTTGTAATGATTTTTGAAAATGGGGGTTCCCAGACGGCACTTGTTCAATTATTTTAGCCCCATAAATAAATGTTGTTGAATCTCGGACACCCCAATCCAGTCTATCGATTCGTTCATTACAACTGGTCTATTCAAAACACACTTAAAAAACCACGACAGCCAATTAGATAATAAAACCACCAGTAGCCGACCAACAGAAAATCTACCTGACCACTGTTAGAAGGTGCCTTATTTATTTATCGCCTTTTTGTGTATATCCTTTTATTGATTATCTTCTTGTACTGATTTATTGCAATTATTTTCTCAATCACACGTTTAAATGACAAAAATGTTCATTGTTCTACGTGGGGCTGAAATTGAATTATGTGCCCCATACCAAAAATTGATGAAATCAATAGTGTAATTCCCCTTTGTTATCATTTTACTGGTTGTTCATTTTTTTGTTTTTAAATTACTTACTTTTGACTGTGACGTATTTGTTGTATCAGTTGTATAATCTCCTTCAACATGGTGAATATCCTCCATCGTTCATCTTGTAAAAATAAACAAATAATCTGTAGTCTGTAAGTGCCATGCACATTCTATGATAGAATGACTTAATCGTTGTGCGTGATTTAGTATTGGTTGAGCCAGTGAAACGCTCCAGTACATTCTCTCGATGTAACGTTTTAATTTAATTTTTTTTTAAACAACTCTTTATCACACCTCTACAAACGTACATATACATTCACACTTACTCTGCGATTGATGTATTTAGTTTTAAATGTTTACTTCGAACGTTGAGCTGTGCGGGTATTTCTTTTGATTATGACATTGTCCCCTCCCCCCCCCCCCGATGGAATTACTCACCAACCATTACTAGGTCTAAGTCCTTGTTTGAATCACGGAGTTATCAGAGTTGGAAAGCACGCTGCTAAAAAAAAAAACCCACACAGACAACAACAACAACAACGTTGTGTATGGGTTGGTAGTTATTATTATCTGATGGGTTTTTGGCGTTTGCGGGAAATAAAATAAACTGTTACTTATCTATCTGATTCACTCGGTCCTATAAGTATCACGTTACAGTTAGCCTATACATTCGGCTGGTACCCACGACCTCGTCTCTTTTGTCTATTGTTACGGTGCTTCGCTGGTAACAAGCTGGTGGAAGAATATTTATAAAAGGAGAAAAAAATGAAAACTACTAGAGTCGAAATTAAGCATTGACAAACACAAAGTTATAAAAAAAAAGCTCATTGGGTAGAATGTACAATAGGTATTTTGTACGATGAAAAATATCACCTTAATGAAATCAATGCTGTCGTACTATAATTACATATTTTACTTGTACTATGATATATATTTTTCATGCAATTGTGGGCCTCCCTCACTCATGTTTGATGTGTAATACTAGCTTACACAATATGTTGCATAATGTCTTTTTTATTCACAGTTTACGGCAATTTTAATAAAATCAAAACACTTTTTCAAGCAATAATCCACACTGATGAAAACGATGATATTTAATACTAACTTTTGACAAATCATTATAATCATTATTATTCCCTTTTGCAGCACAAATGCATACGCTGCAGTATCTTAGAAACCTACAATTTCTTTGCACAAATGTAGTTTATGCTAAAAGGCATTCCGTTTCATTTATTTACACCCGCTACACTGGAGTCAGCGCTGTAGGGCGAGTGAAACCATTAGTTTTCCCCCTGATGGCCACACTATCGGCACTGTCAGCACGGAAGTTCCCTGCTTTTGTTTATTCATTAGTTAGCTAACAAGCGCTTTACAGGGAGATGGAGAGTGGGAGAATGGTGTTACAATCGGTTTCACCCGAGTTTTGAGATTTCCACGCCGGCTTTGACCAGCTGTGTCATTCAGTGAGCCAGTCTTACGGATTGGCGAGCTAGGCAACCGCCCCACTGCCAAAAGGGGCCCCACTGCCAAAAGGGGCCACACCGAATATTACTGTCTATCAAATGTGGCGCCAAGAGAGCCCCGTGGGCACTTGTACACATGGCCTCCAAATTTATTTATCTGAAGTGTCTGCCTAGTGCCTGCAAGGGCCTTAGATCGGCAATGGATCGGACCATTTCATTTCAACACTCGTTACGTTACCTACTAATGATTAGATTTATTTACATGTATTTCTTTGACAGTTGATGAAGGATCGATGTTTTTTTTGCTAGTCCAAAATAACCATCCCGGGGGGGGGGCGTGGGTATTTTTTTTTTGGCGACATTGTGTGCTCCTGATATCCAATTCCAACCAGCATTAGAAATTGAAGTCAGACCACCGTAGGGCTAAGATGACTTGTGTGGGTTGGGAAATGGGGTGATGATGGAGAGGAAACAAAGAAAGTCGAGAGAAAAAAAAAGCCCAGACCCCTTTCCTTTTTGCCCCCTTTCTCTCCCCCCCCCCCGAATCATTAAAATGTTTTTCTCATTATTTTCTGTGACCCTGACCAGATTTTTGAAGGTTCTCTGCCTTAAAAAAAAAAAAGAAAACCAAAAGCAGCCTGTACGTTAAAGTTTGTCATTTTTTTTTTTAAATTCATCTTCTGAATAACATTTCATTAAATATATTGTATCGATTGTACGTTTGTGTTACACCGAGCACTGAGATATTTGTCTGAATTGAAAGGATTACTTAGAAACAACAACTTAAAACCAACAACATGTTATAGTTTGTTTAATTAAGAAAAATGATGATATCATTATTAATATCGCGTTACATATCATTTTTTAATATCGCATTACATCGAGTGTACTGCGTCATCGTTTGTGTCCGCGTGTGCGTGTTAAACTGCTGCTTTATGTGTTGCTCATCTGGTGCCGCCCCCATACCCCACTACACACGTATTGTATGAGCGCCCCAGATATAAAGACCCTATTTTGTCAAACAACATTGCAACAAATTGAGCTTGTCTACAGACATGTTATTCATAATGTTTTTTTTTCTTTCCTGGGAAAATTCTGCGACCTTAGCAAAACTTCTGTGTGTTTCCCTCCCCTCCCCACACTCTTTTATTATTTTTCCCCCCTCAACACGATTGCGAAAACAATGTTTACATTTTTTTCCCCCACAAAAGTTGTACGTTTACTTTAATTGACGGCTGATGCGGAATATTAGAAAACTGTTTCGACTGTTTTAATATGTAGTGGGGGGGGGTTGCATCGTTTGATGCTGAATGATCCAAGATACGTGCACTCTAATAAACATTGGTATCCTAAAAAGTGTGTGTAACACCTTTGTGTATCTGAAGTAGCTGTGTAGAGGAAATCTCACACCACTAAGTTTACTTGTACCCGGAATGTAGAAATATTCATACTGAGAGTGTAAAGGGGAGAGGGGGGGGGGCGGCTACCGACTAAATCCCATAGCTGTGAGTGGAGATGATGGCCGGTATATCACCTAAACATATGTTTCTAAGCAAGTCGTTTCATATAGATAACCTTGGGGGTGTTCACCTCCCCTGATGTAGTAAGGGATGGTTTCTTTATTTAGAAAAAAAAAAGTACGCACAGAAGTTTTTTTGTTTTTTTACCGCTACTACGATATCAAGGGAAGCGTACTGCTAATTCACCTTAAGATATCGATACTTTTGATAATTTTATAACACCGTCCCCCCCCCCCCCCCCCCATTGCCATTCACATCTCGGCCAGTGTAATACTGTTACGCGTGTTGTTCAGTTGGCTGGAGATATGGATACTGTGTTAAACTTGTATAAATATCTGTGAGCGAAATCTCGGTAGCTCAAGACGTGCGTATGCTATTGTTATCGGCACCTTTTAGGATTACACGATTTTTTTGTGGTTGAGATACTTTGAGGATACCTTCCAATCTCGTAAGTCACGTCCACACACACATACACACATACTCCCATCTCTCTCTCTCTCTCTCTCTTTCTCTCACGCACTATTTCATTACGGGATTGGGCAATGACAAACATTTGTTGCCGATGTGAGCGTGAGGAGGTGTTGTTCTGCAGGTGAAATAATGAAGTTCATTAATTCTGCTGAGGATAATCGTGTCGGCACGAGTAGATGTACTGGAGCTGTTGGTAGGATAATCGTGTGGGAGCGAGTAGATGTACTGGAGCTGTTGGTAGGATAATCGTGTGGGAGCGAGTAGATGTACTGGAGCTGTTGGTAGGATAATCGTGTGGGAGCGAGTAGATGTACTGGAGCTGTTGGTAGGATAATCGTGTGGGAGCGAGTAGATGTACTGGAGCTGTTAGTAGGATAATCGTGTCGGAACGAGTAGATGTACTGGAGCTATTGGTAGGATAATCGTGTTGGAACGAGTAGATGTACTGGAGCTATTGGTAGGATAATCGTGTCGGAACGAGTAGATGTACTGGAGCTATTGGTAGGATAATCGTGTTGGAACGAGTAGATGTACTGGAGCTATTGGTAGGATAATCGTGTCGGCACGAGTAGATGTACTGGAGCAGTTGGTAGTTAGTGTATTATGAGATTCATTGGAAACTAGATACACCTTTGTTTTGCTTTTTAGTGACTACTCAGTGATATCTTTTTATAAAAAAAAACGGGGACATTTATATTTTCTTCCGTCGTTTGTTTTATCTGTTTATTTCGATGAGACTGTGAAGAATCTGTCATTTAAGTCATTAATAATAAAAAAAAATTATAAAGAATTTTTAATTTAAGAAATAATACACAATAATACAAGGACATTGAAAGATATATTCCTACACGTACGCATTTCGAATCTCTACTTTGTGTGTGTTGTTAGATGAAGGCGACTGTTATTATTATTAAATATAATCATTACAGTTTATGGGTCTGTATCTGGAGGAGGGGGGGACATTCTGTTGTTAATTTTAAATCTATAATAATTACTTGTATTATTTAATTGCGATATCTTCCTCTTAATCTTACAGTTTTACAATAAAAGAAGCGGCGATTGTAATTATTTATTATTGAGAAAAGTAACCAGTTATCTAATTAAACACGGTTTACATTTTTTGCCTGATTTATTTAGAGGTCATTTACCACATCTTTTAAATGTGATCTTTTTTTTTAACAAAGATTGATGGACAAGATGAATTCCTGTTTTGTGTTTTTAAGATCGTTTGATTCCCCATCTGTTTACTTTCTCTTTCGTCCATCTATCTAGCTCTGTGATTCAACACATATATGCCCCCCCCCCCCCAACCTAAAAACCAACTGCTAATTATAACTTTAGTCAAGCGGAATACCTTATCCAATCAACGCGCTCAGAGCCAGTTAGCTGAAGTGGGTAAGAGAGAAAATAGTTTGATTCGATCAAGCGGTACTAAAAAAAAAAAGAAGGGAAAAAAAACACAACAACCTTGGCCGGAAACTTTTTCAAAAGGACACACACGGGGAATGGCGTAGCAGATGTTCCTGTACATAAATTGTGCTCGCGATTTTTGCCCACCAGCCATATTTTAACTTGAGCGCCACAAGCATGACAACAGCGATGTTGAACGGCGACTGCACGAGCCCATATTGAGGGGAACAGGACGTGCTGTATGGACTTGAATGTGTTTTTTTTTTTTAAGTGCACGTGTGTGATAATTTCCTTTACTGGATTTGAACCTTTCCTCTATTCTAAGTACGCCGTGTCACGCGACATTGGTCCGTATTGTGTATGACAGGGGTAGAGGAGGAGGGGAAATTAGGTTATTGGAAAATATTGATATTTATATAATCTCTCCCCCCCGCCCTTTTCCCGTTAACGTTTTGTTCGGGGGGGGGGGGGGGGGGTTCACTGTTGATGTTCAAGTCTGTTATATTGTTGTGAAGATTGTGTGAATTATATTTTATGACTGCACCGTTTGCTCCATCAATGTGAGACGTGTACAGTTTTAAACACTACAGTTAAATACGTACGTTATCAACCAGTGTATATTTACAGTTCTAGTAATATGTTGGTGCTGCCGACTTAACAGATATGGCTAACACCGTGCTACTTCATTTCAGGTAGATGGGTGCTAACATAACAATTACATTAGGCGGCGTATCGCAGAGAAATCCTTTTAAATATATATATATATATATATATATATATATATATATATGTATATATATATATATATTTATATATATATATATAAATATATATAATAAGCAATAATAATCATGTTTTATTTCACTCCTGCTGATATCATTGATCGGATTAGTTGCATTTGTTCCAACTGTGACTGGATATTCTACATATTGTGTACGTATGACATTTTTTTTTTTTTCTCCTGCCTCTCATCGTTGAAGAACTTGTTGGACATAACACCAAGGATAGGTGAACGATAAACACTTGCGTCACCTATAATTATTTCAAACATTCTAGGAATGGAGAAAAGCAGAATAAACAATGATTAATCTGTTTTCAGTAGCCCCCCCCCCCCCCCCATCCGTTTAGAAAATATTCAAACCAGTATGGCTCTTTCCAGGAAGAAAAGCCGGAGTATGCTTTTCTTCTTCACTCGATCAAGGTCTAGGAGGCTGTCTGTATCAGGTAATGAACTGTGATGTAGATGACACCTGTAAATAAAATTACACGTCTTTAATTTTAATAAAGGTGGGAACAATTATTGGATATCATTAACAGACGCGATACTAGTATAAAAAAAACAACTTTAGTTAAACTTGGTTTAAATAGAATGACATAAATGTAGTGAAATAACTGGTTCATTCACACATATACTCTATTATGATACATAAGTTCTTTTTTTGTGTGTTGTGAACTGGTTGTAAACCTTGACTACTCAGTGTACTACATGTATAACACTACATTAAAACACTATTTGACTTGACTATTCTTTTCTGTCCCTAAACTTATCAAAACAAAAGGGACAGGTATTGATACTCTTTGTAATTGTAATAGCCCATGTTTCTTTGCACTTCATGCCGTCTACTAAGAGAAATAACCCAGTTTTGCTTTTATATGTACTTATTTTTTAGTTAATGCCCTTTTGCCATTACGTTTCATGGCGCGTTGAGGAGTGGAGTGCTTTTTAAAATTGTGTCTTGATGCTATTTTGTTTTTTAGCTCTTAAGTTTTGAGTCGGCAAAAGCTGATTTATTTATAACATTCTAATCCCTGTTGTGCTACAGCCTGTGTGTGTGTGCATGTGTTTGTGTGCCAGAGTTTCACCGACTACACTAATCTCACTTGTGTTCTTTTCAACGGTTTTACTTTTCTAAAGATTTTTTTTTTTTTAAACAATGATTAGATTTCACTCCCACGACATTTTAGCTACGGATACCCAGCCAGTACTTCACCCTAGATCAGTTCTTTCAATGAATCTGCTAAGCTTTGCCCGAGCCTTTCCATTCTCTCCCATCCACCAACCCTCCCTCCACACACACACACACACCCCTTTACTCCAAAGCAGCTGTCGCAGCTAATTGTAAAAAAGCGTGTGAACTTTTCAGGAACGTTGTTTTTTTTTTAAGGTCTTAAGTGATGGAGGAGAAAGAAGGGGTGCTTAAAACCACTCTTCTTTTTTTCATCATTCAGGTTTAATACATTCATATTCACATTTACTACACACTTGTTGTTGTTTTTCAAATTAAAAACAACATTGGATTGAATTGTATATATTTGTAAGAATTGATTTTGTTTGTTAATGTCGTATCTTCCTTTTATGTTTTAAAGCGCGGATATTTCCAAATGCCATTAGTGTTAAGATATTAACATGTACATATACACACCTCAGCTAACGTAGTAAGTACACATGCTTTTTTTTTTGTTTGTTTTACTTTATTTAATCTTGACAAGACCTATATCAAACCGTTGAGTTATTGAGATTTAAATGTAGATTAAAGCATATTTATCTATATTTTATTGGTTTTTTTTATAGCTATGTGATCAGTTAAAGAAATTTACTAACGCTGTGATTGTGAGCCCGATTGGCGTGGCGCAGGTCACTTAAGTCCTTCATTACAACAGCCACCCCCCTCCCCCCAATCCCTGGTCATCGCAGTCTCGGCTATGGGTGATGGTTTAGAAAGGCCTGTGAGAAAACTGTTCTTTTAGTGGTGTATTTGATCATAGGTCAAACATCTCACCCCCTTCAGGGACTTAAGGAACCTGTATACCGTTTGCCTGTCCGTAAACTCCTTCTGATATGAGTTTATTTCGCCACGTTTGCTCCAGTTATTTGTACATTGTAGTTGAGTGTAGAGTTGTCAGTTTAGTTAACCAGATTCATCATGGTGAAACTTTCTCACAGGGTTGGTCTTGACCTGAAGCATTCAGTCGTCCGCCCCCCCCCTCCCCCCCTCTCTCTTTTTTTTTGGCGATAGTGAGAAATATGATCACAATGATTTGAGCGGCATAAATATTCTTGGAACTTGGCCAGCCTGTTTTTTTTTTTAGTGTTATTAACGGCTGTTGGCTGTTTACAGAATTCTCTCTCTCTCTCTCTCTCTCTCTCTCTCTCACACACACACAAACACACACACACACATGGATTTTTATTTTATTTTAATGTTTTCACACTATATCTGTAGCACTATATAAACATTATTCAAAAATATGAATTTTTTTTTCTAATCCTTAATATTTACACTATATTTCACTTGTAAAAGTATGATAATGCTGATAAGACATATGTTGGTGCATCTTTTCTATATATCTAAATTGTCGATTCCCGAGAGGGGTTCTATTGGGGGGGGGTTACTTATTGTTTTTGTTTTAAGCAACTTGCACCGCAAACACACGCACGCTCTCGTGTTTCTGTAACACGCACTTTAAAAAAAAAGTTTTTGATACATCTAATAAAACCTTAATGAAATATTAATTCATATACCAGTACATGTGCATATAAAGTAGTTGTTTCTGTAAGTCAGGCGTATTCCTTAACGGGTCCTTCATTTGTGTGTTTACTCGTCGCCTCTCACTTATCTAGCCTTGTCGAAAAGCTCATTAGTTTGCATAGTATTTAGTTACTAACAGAATGTCACAGGGCTCGCGGGGGGGCGGATGATGTTATGACGTAGTTCAGCGCCAGTCACTAGCATCTCTGTATGGTACTCTCATATAGAAGACATGCTGTGCATTTGACTGGGCGCTGGGGTCTAGATGATGTTCGCCATATCGCAACACCAGCCTCGTCAAAGTCTCCTTGATATTGCTATCAGCGTATTCTAAAAGCTTGTTGTACACGTATATAGAGAAATTCGAATAGGACAATGGAAGAGGAACAATCAAACAGCGAAAGTTCTAGCTGTAGCGACACGAAAGAGCGTGAACATTGTAGCGGTAGGGCAATTTCTAGTTACTTAAATTATTTCGATTGACCATTTTTTGGCTCCGCTGTACAATTATTGTTTCATGGCATCGCCTTGTTTTAATACAAATTAGAATGTATTGTTGATTTTTTTTTTATTTTTAAATCTAATGTGTCATCACGTCTGATGTAGAAATAATTAACTGAAATCTTCAGTTGTTGTTTCTCCCAATCGGAAGAAAAAGACATTCATCATAGCATTTAGTTTTCTTATTTAGTTTTCATTTAGTTTTTTACTTTACTTAGATACACAGTCCATATTTCAGTGACAATTTTCTTTACATATTAAAGAATAATTACATTGTTATGGGAAGTTGAAAGGAGAAAAAAAAGAGTCATCAGAAAATCACGGAAGTTTTTTTTCCCCGCAGCTTTAAAATGTTTCAACCATTAATTATCTTTTTTTTCCCTATGTAACAATCTGGATCGAAATACTTTCACTTCAATCATTAATTATGTCAGCGGCACGAGTGTCCAGTCTCGTACATATGTATTGAGTCGGCATAAACCGCCACTGTAAAAAGACACTAGCTAAAAAAAGTTTCGCATCCTTGAATTTTAATATTATTAAACTGATGCATTTTCATGTATTTCAAAATGTGTCACCCCCATACAGCCAGTAGCGGATTAAGGTCAGTGGAACCTCGGGGCGCAGAAGAAAAAAAGGGTACTTTTATATAGGCTTATACAGCACAACAAAATAACAAGTGTTAAATTAGGATTCTGCGGGGGCTCTTTAGAACTCGGAGCGCGCATCCTGTACTCCCGCCATTAGATCCGCCAGTGCATACAGCTTTGATATAATTAAAACGCTGAACATTTTGTATTCTGTAATCTCCCATTTTATGATTTAGATGATGTTATAAATATGAACCATTCAGCCTCCATCTAACCATGTTTAAGATATGGGATCTCTGCTGTACTAATGCTCTTACTTCATCTCTAGTCTGTGGATTCCTTTATTTTGTTTCCATATCTGCTTATCTAAGACATGGTATGTAATTTAATGTAAAAGAATAAATAACACGGGCAGCCATGCATGCTGTCAATGAGTGCCGCTTGAAGTAAAAAAATAAGCCTTTACAGAGCCACACTATAGTCAATTTATTAAGATCTAGTGAAAAAGAAATTTAATAATAGAACAATAAAACTAGCTCAGTTGGAGCCGCACAAAAGTCAACGAAGAGCCACATGCGGCTCCATGAAACATTTTGTCCTGATTTCACATTGGTGTTATAGAGTCTAATCTTGATGTCTAAGGACAACTCTCAGGAGGACCAGACATTCTTTAGCTGCATGAAGGCGGCTCGGGCTTTACCAATGCTCGATTTGACATCTGCCTCTGTGCCACCCTGCTGATCTATAACACCTCCCCCAAGTAAACGAAGGACTGCACCTCTTCCAGCTGTATTCCTTGTAGGCTGACGGGATTTGTGCTGGTCACCATTACTCATCACCTAAACTTTCAAAAGCTGCTACTGCCTATGACATGAAAACAAGGAAAAGGAAATTAATGGTCAACACCATAAAACACAACAAAATAGAAATGGTCATAAATCGAGAAAGGTTGGAGGAGGTAGGACATAGATACTTTAGCTCGACGCTCTCCTGGGACGATACTGGAACTAGAATTGCAACATGTATGGCAACCATGACCAAGCTTGATTAGACCTTCAGAACAAACAAAAGTTCTACAGTTCTATGTGTGTGAATCCTGTATAACACACGATGGGACAGAAAAAAAATGACCCAGAAACTACTCCGGATTTCATTCACGGGACATACAATCAACACCTTTGTAATGAATAGTAAAGGCGGCCTGGTGTGCAGTTACTCCTGTCCACAGTGAATGATGCTGCCAAGGTTGGACCATGTCTCACGTCATGATTCTCTCTGGCAGAAGGGTCAATCAGGGTGTTCTGGAGGGAGCACGACAAAAAAGCCGTCATAGAAATAAAAAAAAAAAGCTGGATAAACAACATTGAAGACTGGCTGACGAAAGAGGAGAGAGACATATTCTGCCCT
>JAGDYQ010000248.1:224414-310804 GCA_021962125.1 Bulinus truncatus
ATATAATATAAGAAAATTTGAACAACAGATTTTTTAGTCTTCGTTATCACTCTATGTACACCACTTATTTTTAGTACAAATGATCTTTAAAAACATAAATACTTTTTGACAATAAAGAAGTATAAAATAAATATAAAATAAACTTTTTAATAATAGACTTTTAAAATGATTTTGATCATTCGAATATTTATATAAGTGTGGGTGTGAAATTAATGAAATAATTCATTCATTTTGATGCTCACGTTTTTTTAGTCAATAATATTTTTTTAAAATGTTGGTATGTTCCGAATTATTTTAGTGAAAGTCTCAAACAAAAACTTTTCAAAATATTTTTTTAATTGTCATGTTTGTTTTTTTTTTTAAATTGGTAAATTTACAGTATAATACTAATCCTTAATATGAATATTTTTCATATTGAACATGTTTAAAACAATAAAACCCAGTGCATTTTTTGTAAAAAAAAAAAATAGGTACTCTGTGATGAATTGACTAACCTACCAGTTGGCACCTATTTTAATTCTTATTGTCGCCCAATTTTAAAATAATTCAATTGTAACAAATTAATAATATAATAAATTAATAATAAAGCGTTAAAATACAAGAAAAGTAACAATTTTTTCCCCACATTGAAAAAGGTACTTGTACGCCATACCAGTGTAATACGGCACCAAAGCACTGATCAAACCTGATATTTTTTGTGTATTACATTATATTCATGTTTAATTTTAAACTTGTTCTTTTGAATTATTTGATTCATTTCACAAATGTTGCTTTGTAACTAAAGTTTATTACATAAAATCACTGGAATTTTTAACTGAAATGGTTGTTTAATTTTCAAATGTTGTATTAGAAAATATTATTGTCAAAATAGTTATTTGGCTTAAAAAGACTACTGGAATTATAACATTGTTTCCACTAAGGCTAACATGATCACAATAATAGAAACTACACGTGGTTGGATCCAAGATTGGCTCATCTCCAGAAAGTTGCACCTTCTGAATGTGATGAAGATGGTAAGTACATTGTTCATTTCCTACTCTGTAAAAAAAAAAGGCTTATTAAATAGCTTAAAGCAAAGACAGTCTAAACAATTATTTGTTGTTTTGTGAGCAATTTTTAAACCGTGGCTAATAGTTTTTATTTTATGTTGATTGATTGGATTTTCAGCTGTTTTGATATTTTGTTATCTGTTTAATACTTCGAGATGCGCTCTCCTGAGCAATTGTAATATATTTCAAAGAACATTGAACATTTTTTTCATGAATAAAAAACATTACTAAACATCCTTTTATGGTGCAATTAATTTGAAAAAGATTTTTTTGTGCAATCGGAGGTAACAGAGAATATTTAAATGTTAACAAAAATTTGATATTAAAAAAATGTTTTCAATGTGTATTAATTATCATCATGATGAAGTTTAAGGTTAAAAAATAACACTTCAATTTTAATCTGTATATTTTATTTTTTCATGGGCCCCATTAACATTCCAACTGGAATATCTTCAGCCCATCATTTTTATCAGTAATTATATTAATTGCATGTGTGTAATGTGCCTATCCATAATTTTTTGATACAAAGGATTACTTTTAATTTGAGTGCAGTATTTTGTTTGTTGCTATTTATTCTTTAAGACAATATATATTTTTTTTGAAAGAATTGCCATGTCATAGAAGGCGCTTTTCCCTTTGAATCAAAAATTTAAACTTTAAATGTTATAGATACTAAAAACAATAATAACCCAACCAATATATTTTTTTATCTTAATGAAAACAATTTATTAATTGCACTTTTTTCTTTCTTTTTTTGGTCACACTGAGATAAATTATGTTGTTGTAATGGTATAAATTTATTATCTCAAATATTAATGATTGTATCTTTTTTATGCTGCTGGCATATCTTTTTTTGGAGAAAGAATATTTCAATGTGAGAGAGTTACCCTTTTTAAGGGAATTTTATCTATCTTCAAATTTTGTTAAACTGGTGAAAGTGTACTTTTAAAAAAAAAAGATTATCTTGACAGCTTTTATAAATCTAAATAAATACATTACATTACTAAGATGAGTTAGCTACATGTCTGCTTTCTGTGAGAGTTTATAAATACAGCATCCATTCCTTGTCACTTTCTGTCCACTTTACCCCATTTTCACCTTTCTGTGATAATTAGTTAGTAGTAAAAAGAAACAACAACTGGGAACTATAAACATTCAATTTGGTTTCATGATTGTAGAGTGTGAAGTGTGAGTACCATATAGAAATTGAGAGCCAAGTGCTGGGTGGTAGTAAACATGAACAACCCCCCCCCCAACCAGCACCCACAAGGAACATCAATTATGTATTGACACTTGTTGTCCAAGATAATCTAGGTGGTGGCAAACTTTAAAAAGTTGGGTAGTCTATTTCTTGAAGCTCCAATGCATTATTAATCATATGTTGACACCTGATGCTTAAGATATCTTTGCTTCTTGGTAGGTTTTTTTCACTGCCAGGTAAGGATGGATTTTATCACTAAAACACAAGGCAAGCTGTGTAGTTATAGTGCACTGATATATCAAGTTCCTTTTATACCCATACATACGTTTTCTTAGATAATTGATATTTTTTTAAAAAATAATTGATCCATTCGGTCAACATTTGTAAAGGTGAAGTGTTTTAAAACTAAACACACCAAGACTGTTCTTTTCATTGTATGTCTTACTTTGTCAATAAATGTTGGGGATATTGTTGAATCTGACAATGATTTCTGCATAAATTAATGGAGATGAAAGCTTAATATTATTGTTAGTTTTACAAACACGCCTGAAAGTAGAAAGTTTCAATAGTTCAATATTACAGAAATATGAGCTCAATAGTTTTAACTTTGTCTTTATTAAGCAATACATTGTATCCCTTTCTCTTTCACCTTCAGTAAAACATGGGACTATAGAGAAAAAGTCCACTCGGGTTGATGTTTTAATGGTTTTAATAAGATGTGCTTTATTAAAACTTTTTTTAATTGGATTAACATACACTGATTTTTTCTTCGAAGTAAATTTTTGATGTTAATGAAACAAGCATGTGTACACACGCACCAAATGCTAACCTTTCGACCCCCTCACCCCTCACGTCCAGTGCTAGTCCATTATCTTACCACCCCTCAACCCTGTCTCACTCATAAAGAAAGTTTCACCCGTAAATAGAACAGCCCCACCTTGTCTCGTGCCAGCGATGGTGTCTGATTGTTGTGGTGTCTGATAAGGGTGTGTGTGTGTGTAGGGGGGAAACGGGCGCCTCCTGCCTCTTTTGTCCTGCTTGAGAGGAACAGGTGTCCATTGAAGATACCAATTTAATTCTTCCCAGTTTTTCAGGGTCACCCACAATAAAAAAGTGAATCAGTGGCGAGCTGCTAAAATTTAGAAAAGTAAGGGTCACCTCAAAACATTGCATAAACTGTAGTGTGTGAAATTTATGATTTGTGTTTTGTAGACTTTTCCTTTTTCTTTTAATTTAAACTTTTAGTTCAACATTCGAATCGTGGGCATGCCATTTTTATCACAGCATATTGTGTATTTTATTTATTTACACATCTTTGAAAGTGTACATAACAGACATTTTGAAATCCCCCTTATTATGCATCATTTTACACACAAAGCGCATGTGTTCAGAATTTAAAGCTCGAACATGCCTAAAATATTCCCCTTTTTTTGATGTGACCGACACTTCTAAAAATGGGGTGAAATGTGATTTTTCCCAGAGACAGTTGGGCAGCCCTCCCAAACAAATACGCATAAAAAAAAATTGGAGATTTCGCCGCCTTTGCAGGCTTTGCATTGTCCGAAAGACAGCTCCACCCCCGCCTGCCTCTACTCCCCTACTTTCTGTAAATTTTCTTTTTCTTTTTTTTTCCGGAAACTTTAACGGTCACTGTGCCTTGTGTGTGTGCGCGCGTGTGTGATGGGGAAGAGGAAGTTTTTGGGGTAGAGAAGAGGGACTGTCGATGGCTTTGTGTGTGTATCGGGATGAAACTGAAAGAAATGTTATATCCCCCCACATATCGAGTCAAACAGTTTATTAACGAGGAAGGAATAATCAATGTAGGAACTAGCAGTCATACATTTTCATGGTTGGTTTATTATGATTTTGTGGCATCTGTGAGTTTTGTTTTCATCTGTTTTGGGAAAAAAAAATTCACGCGTAGACTTTAAATTATAAAAAAAAGAAAACGTAATAGATTAATTGATAGTTATTAGGGTTTCGTTTACAACACGCTTATTTAAATATCAATATATTATCTAATTTACCACCACATGCGGAACCTACTTTGTCCCATTGGTTTAATGCGATAATGTAAAGCAATATTTCTACTTATCCGAACCACTTTGTACGTATTCCGGTTATTTCCACAGTTTTTTTGTTTAGCATCGTTAGTCTACCCACTTTGCTGCTCTGTGTATACGACGCTGTTCATTCAGCCACATTGGACTGATAAGTTGCTTATCTCAGCGTTCTGCCTTCTCCTATTTGTGTTTGGTAGATTCTTCCAGGAGTGAATTAGTGCATTGTTAAGTTCCATTGTGTGTGCAGTTTGAATGATGGGACTCTACCAAGTTGCCCCTAAGTTCGGTAAGGAGATAATCTTCTATTGTGTCAGATTTGCCGTTGTGCAACATGCATGATTGAACAAAAAATGCTTTTTATTTCTTCTTTCTTTTTATTTCTGCATGTTTGTTGTTTGCCGTTACCACAACTGATGAACAAGTCGACCCTGTCCTCTCTATCTCCATATAAATTACTTCACTGTTTATACCTGCATATAACTGTATTGACCCTAAGATATTACCACATTGTGAACGGTATGTGTTATATAATACCCAATCCTTTGTTTACCAAACACTCGAATGCATGCTAAATATTTGGACACTTAAAAAAAATCTCATTTTTATTCCTTCTTCATTTGATATTCTGCTCATTGTCCGACCCCCTTTGCCTGAATACAGCGTCATATTTACAAATGAAAATTTTCATGATTCATTTAGCCAAAAAAGCCGAGTTTTGATGGACAAACAATAATGACCGAAGAAGAAGTGACCGGACAAATTAAAAGTCTTGAGCTTAATCTATCGTTGTAACATTCTGCAGGTTAACCATGCACATACACGTCTGCCCTGTTTACATTGATAGCTTTACTACTTGAGTCCTCTACCTTAGACATAACTGCAAAGAATATTTTTCTTACTGTCATCTCTTTGTTTGAGCAAAGTTGTGAGAAAAATCCGAATACTTGCAGTTATTATTATTATCATCCGAAATTTCGACTTGTATATAGATATATTACGTCAGGAAATCTAGTCTCTAAGTATATTGAGAGATATTTGAGCGCCTTTGAACTAATCATTTGCTTCTGACAATCTCTGAACAGAAAATACCCATAGAGGGTTGTTCTTTTTAATCACCCACCATTCCCATATGTATACGTTAATTGGTAGAACCTGCTTTGGTGATTAGGCATGTCCGTGGGTGTTCATGCACGTGCATTAATTAGCCGTGGCTTGTTTGATCACATCTGAAATGTTTAAAAACAATCCTGCCCGTGACGTGAACTGACCGAGAGTAAAATGAATGGAGACGGACCGGTGCATTTGACAATGAATCATTTTGACTCAAAGATAAGATGCTTCTTATTCCAGTAATGGTCCAGTCTTGTTTCTACGTGTATTACCTATGTTGTATATGTTTTGACAGTTCTAAATGTTTGTTATTTTCTCTTCCAATGGAAGTCATTGATTGTTGTTTCTACATGCTTACCATAATGTTTACAACTTTTTTTATATATATATATATATATTGTTGGTGTGATGAAATCCCATTATTTATATTTGCGAACTTTTATTAAAATTTTTTTTTTTTTAGATTTCTACAATTTTGTAATTTCTCTCTCGATAGTAAGTAGCCTAGTAGTACATTATATGCTGCAAGCAGTTAGACCAGATGCGTACCTAGGGTAGGGGGGTGAGGGCCCCAGCTTGAGGGGGGGCCGAATTTTTTTTACATTAAATATTAAGTACATCATCTCATGTCATCATGGTGTCGAATGTCAAAATGCAGGGGCCCCCCAAATCCATTGGTTCGGCACTGAGTTAGACAGTGTCCTTAAGCTTGCACTCGCCGGCAACAGAATATCGATTACCTAGATGAATACATATTCCGGGGCCGCAGCCAATAATTCTTGGGCACCGAATACTACGACAACGGGCCCCCTCTTGTTTCCCCATAGCCCCAATTATGCAGCAAAATATAAAAGTGAATTTTGAAAGCGAAGAGTCCAAGCCTTAATTGAGGCCCCCCTATCCAAGTGATCTGGTTACCCTCCCGTTCCCCCCACCTCGCTGCGGCCCTGCATCATAACCACTGATCACAATATAGTGGACTAGTTATCACTCGATTTATATACATGTGAAGAAAATATGTTTTGGTTATTTCTTCTTAACTGATATTTTATAAAGATTCTTTTAGAAAATCCAGATTATCCTGCTCTTTCATAAAACATTTACTGTTCTTTTAATTATATCTGTACAAAAGAAAAAAAATACTTTGTGTTTTCCTCTTTTGCAATAATTTGATGTTGAATATGGAGAAGATGAATATGAATGTATTATGGAAAATGTATACCAGTACTTTAGTTAGAAAATAACAAAAAAAGACAGTGTGAATAAACACACACACACACACATATATATATATATATATATATATATATATATATATATATATATATATATATATATATATATATATAAACTTATTTATTCTGTGCCCTACGACTTGTATAACGACCCCTTCTATATACTTGCAAAGACGCATTGAGGTTTTGGACTCCCTCGTCAATAATTGAATTTTTTGTTTAGAGGGTGAACGACTTGGTGCTCATCATATGGCACCCATTCAGTAATTATTGGGGAAACTATCTCTCCGCTAGCTAGTGGAAATGGTTTGTTAATACTGAAAGTACGCTCGCTGTGTTGTTGACAAATTGTTTTTTCCGGTGTGTGTGTGTGTCACTGTATGCTTGTGCGTTTGGGCGTTTAATATGCCGAAAATTTGTGCGCGTGCGTTCGATAGCGGGAGGATTATCTAATTATTGCAGATCATTTTTCTCTCTGATTACATTAGTGGAATTCCGTTAATAATAGACGCGTCGCGTCTTTCTGTTTTTACTCCTAGGCTAACAGTGTGCAGGCCATTCTGGATTCTCTGAATATCGTTCTAGGCCGTCATGTCGACCGGGGTCTATAAAACGGGGCCCTGAGAAAAAAAGTACGAATGCTCTACCCTGAGAAAAAATCGTAAGCATACAAAACTTTGAACTATGGAACCAAAAAATGTTTCTAATTCAATTATAACGTTCTACAGATCGATAATCAGTGATATCTCTCTTTCTTTATCTGCCCGTTTGTCCTCTCTCATCATTGGCTGAACAGAAAAAATGAACGAACAATAAAAGGATATTGCCCCCCTCAAACCGTTGTTAAATTGTCTGTAACAATACAGTTCATTCACACCGGTCTACGCGAATCTTTGCGTCCACTGCAGATCAATTTTTGCGTTCAACGGTTTTGTATAGGTTTTTTTTTTTTTTATTTGTATTTAACATCGAATTCGGTGCCATGCTTAACATGAATATTTTGTATTATTGAGCGCTTCGCGATGATTATTCAGAAACATAATGCATTTCATTGAAAATCTGAAATGTAGTCTGATGGAATTCTTTCCATCACCAGAAAGTATTTGTTTATTCTAGTCATATGTGTTTTTTTTTTTTAAACTTAAGCTCGGAATTTTTTGTTTTTTTCTCTATCTCCCTATCGACGCCGTCTTCATTTTGCACTTTTGTCACAATAAAGCATTTTTTTTTTTTGGTTGGGGGGGGGGGGGTGTATTGTATACTGTAATGAATGGTGAATGACATTAAGTTTACTTTGTACGATATTAGAAAAAAAAAAAGTTTGAGTATAATTGTATCATCAGAGGAAAAAAAAAAACAACAACAACGACGTGATCTTTGAATAAATAGGTTGTGAATTTTTTTTTTTAAAACACGTTTCTTTGGCAGTGTTACAGGGTTAAGCCTTCATTCTGACTCCAACGTTGCATTTCACCTGGAGTTGCCGAGGAGAACCTTGAAGGGGATGGAGTGGGTGCAGAGGGGTGGGGAGAGAAAATGAGAAGTTGATTGCAGTGTGTACTTTCACATACCTGCTTCCGAATGTATTGGAAAACAAACAAAAAAAAAACATTTTCTTCAAAATGGATCTTCAATTTTGAAGTGTTAGCTTGGTGATTTTTTTGCAGTGCTTGTAAGGGGGAAAAAGGCTATTCAACAGGAATTCCTTTGGATTCGATAATAATGTTTGAAGCTGTGTAATTTAGTGTTGTATTCATGAGGGTTACGTGCGAGTCTGTCGTTCCGCAATACTTTTTCTTTTGGTAGAGCTAATGTGGAGCGGCTCCCTTGGTTCACGAACTTCATTCCGCTTGAAGTTAGAGATCGTGGACCGGATGATACGCAACCTAAGTCATCAGTTATCGGTGTATGTCAACTGTATGTGTTTAAAAGTTGGCATGCGCGATATCCTCTCTACGAAGTGGTTTTGATTTGTTATCCTAAACATTGATCGTTACCCCCGAGACAGAAATCTTTCCAAAAAAAAAAAATAAACCGTAATCGTTTGTGGTACGATGCATTCGCGAAACTGATGGTATCGCTTCGTTTATATATACATGTATACAAAAGTCAGACCTACATTATGTGATTCTATTACAGCATCGTAACTGATGTAGCAGCATCCCCCTCCCCTCCTATTTCCAAGAAAAGTTTATTATAGCTAATGGCACGAGCCCAGTCCACGTACGGTATACATATAATGGCATTTATTGTTAAGTAAGCAAACAAACCCCACCCCCTCCTTTTTTTTCTCCCTCATCCTAAAGTGAGTCAGACGATACCGAGGGTTATTTTCCTCCAGATAGAGGCAAAGCGTCTGTGATGCGGCCTGTCACCAACAAACGATGTATGTTCTAAATAGAACAGGCGCCTGCCTTTAGATACAAGCCTTAATGGCACCCCGCGACCCCTCTCGCATGTATACACACACTCGAGCGAGTGAATAAAACGTGGCTCATTTTACTGGCTACATTTTATTTTATCAGGGGCGATTTAATCTCTCACAAAGGCCACTCCGAGAGTCCCGCGCCTCCGAAGTCCCTTGGCATTTTTTTTTGTATGGAAATTCGAATGAGCGTAAGGAGCCGAGTTCACGTGTGAATTAGTTTCGGAGAAGTTGGTTGATAAAGTTGTGATTACTAATGTGTGCATGCTATTTCATTGATTCATTTCTTGAGTTAGGTGGGTTTTTTTTTTTCCTTTATTAAAAATATCATGTGTGTGTTTTTTTTGTTGTTTTTAAATGTAACATTCATCATGCATAATGTTATACGTCTTAGGTAAGTGTTTAATTAGTTTCAAATTTTGATAGCGGACTACATCGGATACATTTTAATACTTTTTAAAAGTGAATATAAGTTTATAGCTCAAATATTATTATTTTTTTTTGTGAGCTGTACGTTGGGATGATGTTTTGTAATCTACAATTCCTGCAAGGGATTGTTTGGTATACATGCATCGCAGTGGTTTGTGTTTTTACTATCATAGTCCGCACATCATGATTAATGTTTCGAGAGATTGATTAAACGTGGAATCTAAATACAGTTTGCGAAAACTGGCCGTATTCTCACGGGGTTAAATGACACAAATAATTTATGAAAAGTTTGAATGAAAATATTCACCTTTGTTTTTGCACGTTAATTGCCCTGTTAAAGATTTCCCCTGTGTCCAACAAGATTAATTATGTTTGCAAGGTTGAGGTGTATAGCCTTACATGATATTGAATTATTGAATGTTGCGTGTGTGATATGGATATATTCTATCTCACCCACAAACCTGATCGAGTCTCTCTCTCTCATCATGTTGTAATGCTTGGGAAATATTACTTTTATTTAAGTACAATTGAGCCTACTCGGACCATTGACTGATACATTTGTTATTTGTGTTGCGTTTCATTT
Organism: Bulinus truncatus; assembly: GCA_021962125.1. Taxonomy (NCBI): domain Eukaryota; kingdom Metazoa; phylum Mollusca; class Gastropoda; family Planorbidae; genus Bulinus; species Bulinus truncatus. Next base: position 234,510 of record JAGDYQ010000248.1, read on the forward strand.
CACCAACCACTTTGGTTGATATGCGCGTGTTTTAGTTTAACATTTTTTTACACAATTTAATCTAATCCAAATGTTTTCCCTATTATTATTCAAAGTTAAAAAAAAATAAATCTCATCAAGCATAAAAAAGTACGATTGAGGGGAATAATGAAAAACACAATCTCTATATCGTCAGCAATAAATAAAAACACTACTTTTTATTTAGTTCTTGATAATTATATTTCAGAACTTTGCCCTCGACGAGCAAACCCTATTATTTCAAATAAAGTTGATTCACTACTTTTTTATGCAGCTTGCTTAATCTCGTGTCTTTTTTCCTATTCCATATTTTTTGTTTACTTAATAACTCATTGAGACCGTGTTATATTCTATAATTATTAGATCTGATCTGAAAAATCATAGTGTTGGTGGCCTATACTTATTTGATTAAATCTAAAACCGTATATTGATTTAATTTAGCTGGGCCTTTAAACGAGTAATGACGTGCCCGTTAATGAAAGCCGCGCTTGTCAATAATTAGCTTTGCTTGCTACTATGAAGTTGTTGTAAATAAATAAAAAACATATATATCTGTTTAGTTTTGCTAGGCTCGTGTAGATTATACTGATCAGCTTCATAGTATTTGAGTTTATAATCATTTTGATTGGATTACCAGTCAAACACCGAGTTTGGTGTGGGGTGGGGGAGAGATAGACACCAAGGAAGAGATAGATACAGACATAGAGAGAAATAGGGAGAGAGAAAGAAAGAAAGAAGAGAGAGAGATAGAAAGAAAGAAGAGCGATTCATAATCATTAGAGCTATCGGGCACTATAATTACGTACGCGCGACTTTGTTCATTTAGTAAATGTGCGTTAGGTCCAGTGGTTTATGTTCCCCCCACACTGCTGACAATTGATCCAATCGCTCGGGTTTTCATTACCCTCATTGATTTGTGCCATCATACGGCTGTGGTCTGCTATGCCGTATGGATGGTTTCGTCTTTGGCTTGACTGGAATATATTTGCGTTCTGTATTCATCTGGACAGTTCATGGTCAATTCATTCAACATCACAGTGTTCATTTGTAAAGAAGCTTTTGACCGTCACTTTGATTTTCTTTAGTAAAATATTGTGCAGTTATATTACATTTACCATTCTCAGCAAGATTTTTGATGAAATCAGTCATGTAGTTATCGTAAACGAATTGATGCCAGTGTAGCATAGCCCATTAGAGCATAATGGAAGGAGACATTTAGTATAATTGCAAAGCGTTTAGTAACGGAGTGTATAAGATTTTTTTGTTTAATATAGGTGTAGCCGCATAGCATACAGTGATAGAATTTAAAATGTTTGCCTGCGGTTTTTTTAATAGTTTCGTGAATTATAGCTTTTTTTGCGTTCATCTAGTTTTATATTCTGTTTGAGTTTAAAAACATTGGTGAATTTTCCATTAAAAAGAAATCAATATTTAGGTCCCGGTCAGCAATTATGTTGTAACATATTCATGTGATGTGTTCACTAAAATCATTGATGCATACATTCCAGTAATAAGCCGTGAAAAAAGTAATACTATCAAGTGCTTGATTTAGAGCCGCAACTTGTAAAGTTAGCCCGTGTTTTTGTAATTGAGATGTCGATAAATCCCTCTGTGTAACACATGAGCGCTATTCTTATGAATAGGAAAAAAAATAGCAACCGCCTAGGACCCCCGCACCTTTTCCCCCACCCATTTAATAACGATACTATAGTGGCCATAAGACATGTACATTTTAGGGCCCCTAATATCTATGTCAAGCCCCCCCTCCCAGAAAAAAAACATAAGAACATCTCTGTGTTAACTCATTTAGTTGGGAATTCTTATGTCACCTTTAGGGAGGCAAAAAAAATGTGGGACAGAAATTTCAGCTCCTCTCACTCTCCATGCTGAGCCATCTCCATTCACTTAGGATTTCCCCACCTATTGCAGAACAAAGAGTGGGGAGATGAGAAAGAAGGAGTACGACCCAGCCTGATAGATATCGGGCCTCGCATTATTTACGCTGTTTTTTTTTTTAAAGACGTAACTCGTGCATCTTTCTTTGAGACATGTCTATCTCGGAAATTCCCCGTGTTAAGCCAAGTAAGCAGGTTACACTGTGAATGAGGGAACTCAGTAAATGGCCTGCCTCTCTCTACCGAATAATTTTACCACATCGGCGGTTATTATCTATTCATCTGGATTGTTATGGGATATAAGAAGAAGAAAAAAACTTGCATAAATTAATTCATACTTTTTTTTCTCGTACAATCATAAAAAAAAAAAAAACATTTAAGGCAGTTGTTATTACCACCACGGTAAGAGATTCATTTTGTGAACCTGAAAGCCGACTTACGTTATTATCATTATTTTTTTTAAATTCGTATCTGTTTCAAAGGGATACATTCCGATAGTGTGTGGTCTTGTTGTAATGTTTCCCCCATGAGTAGGTCACGTGACACGAGCCTCCCTTCTTTTTTTTACATTAGGTGTTTAATTTTGTAAAGCTTTCCCGGTTGTTTTATTACTGTATTTGATTTTTTTGTTATATTTTTGTTTAGAATCTTCATTGTACCATACTGGGTTTTTTTTTTGTGTCCTCAGTTTTTTTTTTTAACTCAATCAACCAAGTCAAGATTTTTTTTTTTAACTAATGTTTATAATTGGGAAAAACAAAATCTCGTGGAAAGTTGTTTTAGTGTTTTATAGACCAGCAAAATTTGTCGAGTATTTTTATAAAAGTGAGAGGAATAAATGGGGGGGGGGGGGGGGGGGGGGCAAAAGAAATAAAATGGTTCTGTAATTGAGCAAATAGAAGCTGTTTTATGTTTTTAATCTAAACGCCGCGTGTATTGATAATGTCAGCGCCGTTTATTATTCCACGCCGTTGCTCACCTCACAGCTGATGTCAATGGACGAAGCCTCTTTGTGTTCCCCCACTCCCGCCCTTTCACATAACCTGGAAACATCTATCAGGAAAATATTACATCACTGGGATATTCCCGGTGGACCCGTTTACATACAGAGTTTGACATAGTTTGGTTTTTTGTAACACATTTATACGTAAGATATTCTTTGTTTGAAACATTATAGAGTCGGTTTTTGTCTTGTAAATAAATCGTCTTTATAAACAAACAAAAAAATGTTCATCTATCTTTATTAGTATTTCATAGCAAAGGTAGTACGAAGCTAAGATACGAATAAATAAGCTGTTTCGAAAAAATTTTACCGGTCCGTTGGATTTATTTTTTAGGTGTGATTCATGGGAAGTTTGAATGAGTTGGCTGCCCCCCAGGAATGATTGACAGTCTATGTGCGCGCGCGTTGAAGGATCGATCCGCGGTATTAGTTGGAGCAGTTGAAGACATGAGATGCGGTGTGAAACATGCACGCTGTCAACGTTCGCGATACGGTCCTTATTACGGTGTTAGGTGTACCGCACGTTACTTGAAGAAGAACATTTAGACATCGGCAGGGGTCTGTTGGATTGTTGGCTGTTTGTAATATACGGAGTCAGTGTTGGTAATGGAGAAATATCTGAACGTGTTTATTGTGGTGACAGATGTGGCAAAAAAATGTGTTCACGGTGGATTTGTTGATATCTATGATAGGTTTCGTAGTTTTACAGCTGTATCTATAAAAAAGTTATAGTGTTTTCTATGATAGTTTTTGTTTTATAGTTGCATCGATGATAGGTTTTGTGTTTTATAGTTGTATCTATGATAGGTTTTGTGTTTTATAGTTGCATCTATGGTAGGTTTTGTTTTACAATTCTTTTTAGGTTTGTGTTTTATAGTTGTATATAAGATATGTTTTGCGTTTTATAGTTGTGTGTATCTATGATAGGTTTTGTGTTTTAATATTGTATCTTTTTAGGTTTGTGTTTTATAGTTGTATCTATGATAGGTTTTGTGTTTTAATATTGTATCTTGATAGATTTGTGTCTTATAATTGTATCTATGATAGGTTGTGTTTTAAAGTTGTATCTATGATAGGTTTGTGTTTCATAGTTGTATCTATGATAGGTTTTTGTTTTATAGTTGTATCTATGATAGGTTTGTGTTTCATAGTTGTATCTATGATATGTTTGTGTTTTATAGTTGTATCTATGATAGGTTTTGTGTTTTATAGTTGCATCTATGATAGGTTTTGTTGTTTACATTGTATCGTTGATTGTCTAGTGTTTTGAAAGTTGACTCACTGGACGTTAACAATTACCTTGTGCTATCTATTTATTCATATGTAGCTAATTACAGTTGGTCGTTTGTTATTTAGATTTGTGTGTGTGTGTGTGTAAAATACAACAGCGGAAGTTATTTAAATATACATGTTATTTTTCAAAGGAGTGATAAATAATGGGGGTCTTTTTTATATTTAATTTAGCCGAACAAGGAAACTTGTGTTCTTTTAATATTGGAGTACAGACATTCACATTGAAATGATTAATTAAAGGAGAGATTGGTTGTTACTTTATTTTTGGAGTAAAATGAATCGCGTGATAATGCAGCGTCTGTCTTGACATTCTTGCACAAAACAGCTTCAGTGGTCACATCTGCCAAGCAGGTTTTTTTTTTTTTATCAGATATGTGTGTATAAACATCATATGTTTGCGTGTGTGGCGACTTGCAGCACAGCTGTAACTGAACCATGGTTCTGGTTGATAGCGGTAGTAAAACTATAAACATGAAGGCCTCATGCTCTGACGGAGATTTGTCCCTGGCGAAATCAGACTCAGTGCCTGGGCTCTTTCCCCGCCCGCACCAGGGACAGCGGGGTTGGCGCCTCGACCTCTTCGGGCATCGAGGATGTGGACCCTTCTGTCCTCTTCTTCAAGCTGCGACAACATGGTGGTGTTCGGCTCGTCCACTGCAGCACTTTCGACTGGGCCACTCCAGGATACGAGAAAACCAAAGAAACCACCGGTACCGCTGCTCAAAACTGCAATCAGGAAACCCAAGAATGTAAATTTCAAAAGACGACGTTGACATTGTCCTCGTTTGACGCTTGCTCGATAATGCAAACTGTTATCGAAGAGATAGATGGTAAGGTCAGCCTGTCCCAGAGAGGGCCACGAAATGGCCCACTTATTCATGGCCAGACTGGATAGGTGCACTGGCGGAAGGCGCGGCCCCAGCAGTGAACAAAGTAGAAACTAAATTCCCAATTCTTTCGTGGCTACTAAACGAAAAGCTGATCCCGTTAAAACACAGGCTGCGGCCAGGTAGGCGGGGCACCACTCACACCAGTCGTCCGTGCTGTCCAACGCCTCCACCGACTCCACCGGGTCCAGTTCTGTTGCGTCAGTGCTGTACGACTCTGAGGATGCCGTGACGTCATTCCAATCAGCCGACAGCGGTATCGATCCCTCGTCAACAAGGGCCGGCACCCTTTCAGGTCTTCGGTGTGCTCCAATGCGTCCTCTCGCTCGTCCCACTCGTCCAAGTCGTCGTCGGGCATGGCCGTCACGTCCCCTCTGCTGCCCATTAAGACCGCGCCCGATCTGTGCAACAAAATGGACTCGCCCATGCTTCTGTCCCCTTCAACCTCGTCGCTGTCGTCATCTTCCGCACAACGTGGCTGTCGGGGTGGATGAAGAGAAACCACCGCCACTGGCCATCCCCGAAGTTCGGAGTACAATGACGTCGGGACAACATCTTGTGAGAAATGTTCTGAAGGCAAGAAGTGCCAGACCGTATACCCACACATACCAGGCAGGTTCTTTTGTTTTGTTTGCTCTTGTCAATTTCATCTTTATACATGTATGTATTCACACCATAGATTAAATTTTCATTCTATATTATGTTATGTTCATTGATTAATTACACATAGCAGGGCCATTAAGTAAATTTGAATTTTTTTTTATTTTAAAGGTTAAAACTTGCTTTTTAATTAGGTAATGTTTTTTTTTTTATTGAAATAAAACAACAAATATTTATACATTTTTCACCACTTTCGATACCGCACTCAATCAGCATGCCTTGCTTAATAAGGGACGTAATCAAATATATGCAACTAACGAAAACATTGGAAGCCATGCACTCAGTTATCTTTCCTGGATTTCAGCTGTATTTCGGTGCAGCTTAAAAAAAATTGCAACTTATACCTGTATTGTATTTTGAAGAATATTTTACATACTTGTATTTTGAAGAATATTTTACATACTTAGCATTTAATTTTATAAATTATCAGTATACCAGCTTAAAATTCATTATTAATAGAACATAAAAAGAAAATCCCTTGACCCGATAACGAAAAATTCACACACAAAGGTCAAGAAACCATCATCGACCAATTTGCATGAGTTGGTGTGCATTTTTTTTTATTTAGTGCAATACTTTGTCTCCGTTTCTCTCTTTTCACTCACTCTCTCTTTCTTTCTCTTGTTTTTCTTTGAACAAAGTTGCGTGTGCTGAGCTTAAGAATGAATGCCAGGGAACACACAAATGTCTGTATACACGCTGTGTTATATCTCGTGTGGATTGAATAAGATTAGTTTTAAAATAACTAATAACATGACGGGATTGAGAGGGGAATGATGGCAGATAAATGGCAGACTTGAAACAAACCAAATCATGTTTAGATTGCCTTTACATCTACGTAATATATAAGGTACAGTCAGTACTGTAAGTAAATAATTATTTCATTGCGTGTGTTATAGAGCTGTTCTTCCATTTTTGGGGCTCTAGGTAAAAGTATAATTGGGGGCCCTAGGATAAGGTATGATGGCACCAGTCATTAAGGTAATTTGGGGGGGGGCATTAGACAATAATGCTAAGGCCGTCACTTTCAAATATTGGTCTTGTAATGATTTTTGAAAATGGGGGTTCCCAGACGGCACTTGTTCAATTATTTTAGCCCCATAAATAAATGTTGTTGAATCTCGGACACCCCAATCCAGTCTATCGATTCGTTCATTACAACTGGTCTATTCAAAACACACTTAAAAAACCACGACAGCCAATTAGATAATAAAACCACCAGTAGCCGACCAACAGAAAATCTACCTGACCACTGTTAGAAGGTGCCTTATTTATTTATCGCCTTTTTGTGTATATCCTTTTATTGGATTATCTTCTTGTACTGATTTATTGCAATTATTTTCTCAATCACACGTTTAAATGACAAAAATGTTCATTGTTCTACGTGGGGCTGAAATTGAATTATGTGCCCCATACCAAAAATTGATGAAATCAATAGTGTAATTCCCCTTTGTTATCATTTTACTGGTTGTTCATTTTTTTGTTTTTAAATTACTTACTTTTGACTGTGACGTATTTGTTGTATCAGTTGTACAATCTCCTTCAACATGGTGAATATCCTCCATCGTTCATCTTGTAAAAATAAACAAATAATCTGTAGTCTGTAGGTGCCATGCACATTCTATGATAGAATGACTTAATCGTTGTGCGTGATTTAGTATTGGTTGAGCCAGTGAAAACGCTCCAGTACATTCTCTCGATGTAACGTTTTAATTTAATTTTTTTTAAACAACTCTTTATCACACCTCTACAAACGTACATATACATTCACACTTACTCTGCGATTGATGTAATTAGGTTTTAAAATGTTTACTTCGAACGTTGAGCTGTGCGGGTATTTCTTTTGATTATGACATTGTCCCCTCCCCCCCCCGATGGAATTACTCACCAACCATTACTAGGTCTAAGTCCTTGTTTGAATCACGGAGTTATCAGAGTTGGAAAGCACGCTGCTAAAAAAAAAAAAACCCACACAGACAACAACAACAACAACGTTGTGTATGGGTTGGTAGTTATTATTATCTGATGGGTTTTTGGCGTTTGCGGGAAATAAAATAAACTGTTACTTATCTATCTGATTCACTCAACCTATAAGTATCACGTTACAGTTAGCCTATACATTCGGCTGGTACCCACGACCTCGTCTCTTTTGTCTATTGTTACGGTGCTTCGCTGGTAACAAGCTGGTGGAAGAATATTTATAAAAGGAGAAAAAAATGAAAACTACTAGAGTCGAAATTAAGCATTGACAAACACAAAGTTATAAAAAAAGCTCATTGGGTAGAGAATGTACAATAGGTATTTTGTACGATGAAAAATATCACCTTAATGAAATCAATGCTGTCGTACTATAATTACATATTTTACTTGTACTATGATATATATTTTTCATGCAATTGTGGGCCTCCTCACTCATGTTTGATGTGTAATACTAGCTTACACAATATGTTGCATAATGTCTTTTTTTATTCACAGTTTACGGCAATTTTAATAAAATCAAAACACTTTTTCAAGCAATAATCCACACTGATGAAAACGATGATATTTAATACTAACTTTTGACAAATCATTATAATCATTATTATTCCCTTTTGCAGCACAAATGCATACGCTGCAGTATCTTAGAAACCTACAATTTCTTTGCACAAATGTAGTTTATGCTAAAAGGCATTCCGTTTCATTTATTTACACCCGCTACACTGGAGTCAGCGCTGTAGGGCGAGTGAAACCATTAGTTTTCCCCCTGATGGCCACACTATCGGCACTGTCAGCACGGAAGTTCCCTGCTTTTGTTTATTCATTAGTTAGCTAACAAGCGCTTTACAGGGAGATGGAGAGTGGGAGAATGGTGTTACAATCCGGTTTCACCCGAGTTTTGAGATTTCCACGCCGGCTTTGACCAGCTGTGTCATTCAGTGAGCCAGTCTTACGGATTGGCGAGCTAGGCAACCGCCCCACTGCCAAAAGGGGCCCCACTGCCAAAAGGGGCCACACCGAATATTACTGTCTATCAAATGTGGCGATATTAAGAGAGCCCCGTGGGCACTTGTAACATGGCCTCCAAATTTATTTATCTGAAGTGTCTGCCTAGTGCCTGCAAGGGCCTTAGATCGGCAATGGATCGAACCATTTCATTTCAACACTCGTTACGTTACCTACTAATGATTAGATTTATTTACATGTATTTCTTTTGACAGTTGATGAAGGATCGATGTTTTTTTTGCTAGTCCAAAATAACCATCCCGGGGGGGCGTGGGTATTCTTTTTTTGGCGACATTGTGTGCTCCTGATATCCAATTCCAACCAGCATTAGAAATTGAAGTCAGACCACCGTAGGGCTAAGATGACTTGTGTGGGTTGGGAAATGGGGTGATGATGGAGAGGAAACAAAGAAAGTCGAGAGAAAAAAAAAAGCCCAGACCCCTTTCCTTTTGCCCCCTTTCTCTCCCCCCCGAATCATTAAAATGTTTTTCTCATTATTTTCTGTGACCCTGACCAGATTTTTGAAGGTTCTTCTCGCCTTAAAAAAAAAAAAGAAAACCAAAAGCAGCCTGTACGTTAAAGTTTGTCATTTTTTTTTTTAAATTCATCTTCTGAATAACATTTCATTAAATATATTGTATCGATTGTACGTTTGTGTTACACCGAGCACTGAGATATTTGTCTGAATTGAAAGGATTACTTAGAAACAACAACTTAAAACCAACAACATGTTATAGTTTGTTTAATTAAGAAAAATGATGATATCATTATTAATATCGCGTTACATATCATTTTTTAATATCGCATTACATCGAGTGTACTGCGTCATCGTTTGTGTCCGCGTGTGCGTGTTAAACTGCTGCTTTATGTGTTGCTCATCTGGTGCCGCCCCCATACCCCACTACACACGTATTGTATGAGCGCCCCAGATATAAAGACCCTATTTTGTCAAACAACATTGCAACAAATTGAGCTTGTCTACAGACATGTTATTCATAATGTTTTTTTTTCTTTCCTGGGAAAATTCTGCGACCTTAGCAAAACTTCTGTGTGTTTCCCTCCCCTCCCCACACTCTTTTATTATTTTTCCCCCTCAACACGATTGCGAAAACAATGTTTACATTTTTTTCCCCACAAAAGTTGTACGTTTACTTTAATTGACGGCTGATGCGGAATATTAGAAAACTGTTTCGACTGTTTTAATATGTAGTGGGGGGGTTGCATCGTTTGATGCTGAATGATCCAAGATACGTGCACTCTAATAAACATTGGTATCCTAAAAAGTGTGTGTAACACCTTTGTGTATCTGAAGTAGCTGTGTAGAGGAAATCTCACACCACTAAGTTTACTTGTACCCGGAATGTAGAAATATTCATACTGAGAGTGTAAAGGGGAGAGGGGGGGCGGCTACCGACTAAATCCCATAGCTGTGAGTGGAGATGATGGCCGGTATATCACCTAAACATATGTTTCTAAGCAAGTCGTTTCATATAGATAACCTTGGGGGTGTTCACCTCCCTGATGTAGTAAGGGATGGTTTCTTTATTTAGAAAAAAAAAGTACGCACAGAAGTTTTTTTGTTTTTTTACCGCTACTACGATATCAAGGGAAGCGTACTGCTAATTCACCTTAAGATATCGATACTTTTGATAATTTTATAACACCGTCCCCCCCCCCCCCCCCATTGCCATTCACATCTCGGCCAGTGTAATACTGTTACGCGTGTTGTTCAGTTGGCTGGAGATATGGATACTGTGTTAAACTTGTATAAATATCTGTGAGCGAAATCTCGGTAGCTCAAGACGTGCGTATGCTATTGTTATCGGCACCTTTTAGGATTACACGATTTTTTGTGGTTGAGATACTTTGAGGATACCTTCCAATCTCGTAAGTCACGTCCACACACATACACACATACTCCCATCTCTCTCTCTCTCTCTCTCTCTCTTTCTCTCACGCACTATTTCATTACGGGATTGGGCAATGACAAACATTTGTTGCCGATGTGAGCGTGAGGAGGTGTTGTTCTGCAGGTGAAATAATGAAGTTCATTAATTCTGCTGAGGATAATCGTGTCGGCACGAGTAGATGTACTGGAGCTGTTGGTAGGATAATCGTGTGGGAGCGAGTAGATGTACTGGAGCTGTTGGTAGGATAATCGTGTGGGAGCGAGTAGATGTACTGGAGCTGTTGGTAGGATAATCGTGTGGGAGCGAGTAGATGTACTGGAGCTGTTGGTAGGATAATCGTGTGGGAGCGAGTAGATGTACTGGAGCTGTTAGTAGGATAATCGTGTCGGAACGAGTAGATGTACTGGAGCTATTGGTAGGATAATCGTGTTGGAACGAGTAGATGTACTGGAGCTATTGGTAGGATAATCGTGTCGGAACGAGTAGATGTACTGGAGCTATTGGTAGGATAATCGTGTTGGAACGAGTAGATGTACTGGAGCTATTGGTAGGATAATCGTGTCGGCACGAGTAGATGTACTGGAGCAGTTGGTAGTTAGTGTATTATGAGATTCATTGGAAACTAGATACACCTTTGTTTTGCTTTTTAGTGACTACTCAGTGATATCTTTTTATAAAAAAAACGGGGACATTTATATTTTCTTCCGTCGTTTGTTTTATCTGTTTATTTCGATGAGACTGTGAAGAATCTGTCATTTAAGTCATTAATAATAAAAAAAAATTATAAAGAATTTTTAATTTAAGAAATAATACACAATAATACAAGGACATTGAAAGATATATTCCTACACGTACGCATTTCGAATCTCTACTTTGTGTGTGTTGTTAGATGAAGGCGACTGTTATTATTATTAAATATAATCATTACAGTTTATGGGTCTGTATCTGGAGGAGGGGGGGACATTCTGTTGTTAATTTTAAATCTATAATAATTACTTGTATTATTTAATTGCGATATCTTCCTCTTAATCTTACAGTTTTACAATAAAAGAAGCGGCGATTGTAATTATTTATTATTGAGAAAAGTAACCAGTTATCTAATTAAACACGGTTTACATTTTTTGCCTGATTTATTTAGAGGTCATTTACCACATCTTTTAAATGTGATCTTTTTTTTTAACAAAGATTGATGGACAAGATGAATTCCTGTTTTGTGTTTTTAAGATCGTTTGATTCCCCATCTGTTTACTTTCTCTTTCGTCCATCTATCTAGCTCTGTGATTCAACACATATATGCCCCCCCCCCCCCAACCTAAAAACCAACTGCTAATTATAACTTTAGTCAAGCGGAATACCTTATCCAATCAACGCGCTCAGAGCCAGTTAGCTGAAGTGGGTAAGAGAGAAAATAGTTTGATTCGATCAAGCGGTACTAAAAAAAAAAAGAAGGGAAAAAAAACACAACAACCTTGGCCGGAAACTTTTTCAAAAGGACACACACGGGGAATGGCGTAGCAGATGTTCCTGTACATAAATTGTGCTCGCGATTTTTGCCCACCAGCCATATTTTAACTTGAGCGCCACAAGCATGACAACAGCGATGTTGAACGGCGACTGCACGAGCCCATATTGAGGGGAACAGGACGTGCTGTATGGACTTGAATGTTTTTTTTTTTAAGTGCACGTGTGTGATAATTTCCTTTACTGGATTTGAACCTTTCCTCTATTCTAAGTACGCCGTGTCACGCGACATTGGTCCGTATTGTGTATGACAGGGGTAGAGGAGGAGGGAAATTAGGTTATTGAAAAATATTGATATTTATATAATCTCTCCCCCCCCCGCCCTTTTCCCGTTAACGTTTTGTTCGGGGGGGGGGGGGTTCACTGTTGATGTTCAAGTCTGTTATATTGTTGTGAAGATTGTGTGAATTATATTTTATGACTGCACCGTTTGCTCCATCAATGTGAGACGTGTACAGTTTTAAACACTACAGTTAAATACGTACGTTATCAACCAGTGTATATTTACAGTTCTAGTAATATGTTGGTGCTGCCGACTTAACAGATATGGCTAACACCGTGCTACTTCATTTCAGGTAGATGGGTGCTAACATAACAATTACATTAGGCGGCGTATCGCAGAGAAATCCTTTTAAATATATATATATATATATATATATATATATATATATATGTATATATATATATATATTTATATATATATATATAAATATATATAATAAGCAATAATAATCATGTTTTATTTCACTCCTGCTGATATCATTGATCGGATTAGTTGCATTTGTTCCAACTGTGACTGGATATTCTACATATTGTGTACGTATGACATTTTTTTTTCTCCTGCCTCTCATCGTTGAAGAACTTGTTGGACATAACACCAAGGATAGGTGAACGATAAACACTTGCGTCACCTATAATTATTTCAAACATTCTAGAATGGAGAAAGCAGAATAAACATGATTAACTGTTTTCAGTAGCCCCCCCCCCCCCCCCATCCGTTTAGAAAATATTCAAACCAGTATGGCCTTTTCCAGGAAGAAAAGCCGGAGTATGCTTTTCTTCTTCACTCGATCAAGGTCTAGGAGGCTGTCTGTATCAGGTAATGAACTGTGATGTAGACACACCTGTAAATAAAATTACACGTCTTTAATTTTAATAAAGGTGGGAACAATTATTGGATATCATTAACAGACGCGATACTAGTATAAAAAAAACAACTTTAGTTAAACTTGGTTTAAATAGAATGACATAAATGTAGTGAAATAACTGGTTCATTCACACATATACTATTATGATACATAAGTTTCTTTTTTTGTGTGTTGTGAACTGGTTGTAAACCTTGACTACTCATGTACTACATGTATAACACTACATTAAAACACTATTTGACTTGACTATTCTTTTCTGTCCCTAAACTTATCAAAACAAAAAGGGACAGGTATTGATACTCTTTGTAATTGTAATAGCCCATGCTTTCTTTGCACTTCATGCCGTCTACAAGAGAAATAACCCAGTTTTGCTTTTATATGTACTTATTTTTTAGTTAATGCCCTTTTGCCATTACGTTTCATGCGCGTTGAGGAGTGGAGTGCTTTTTAAAATTGTGTCTTGATGCTATTTTGTTTTTTAGCTCTTAAGTTTTGAGTCGGCAAAAGCTGATTTATTTATAACATTCTAATCCCTGTTGTGCTACAGCCTGTGTGTGTGTGCATGTGTTTGTGTGCCAGAGTTTCACCGACTACACTAATCTCACTTGTGTTCTTTCAACGGTTTTAATTTTCTAAAGATTTTTTTTTTAAACAATGATTAGATTTCACTCCCACGACATTTTAGCTACGAATAACCCAGCCAGTACTTCACCCTAGATCAGTTCTTTCAATGAATCTGCTAAGCTTTGCCCGAGCCTTTCCATTCTCTCCCATCCACCAACCCTCCCTCCACACACACACACACACCCCTTTACTCCAAAGCAGCTGTCGCAGCTAATTGTAAAAAAGCGTGTGAACTTTTCAGGAACGTTGTTTTTTTTTTAAGGTCTTAAGTGATGGAGGAGAAAGAAGGGGTGCTTAAAACCACTCTTCTTTTTTTCATCATTCAGGTTTAATACATTCATATTCACATTTACTACACACTTGTTGTTGTTTTTCAAATTAAAAACAACATTGGATTGAATTGTATATATTTGTAAGAATTGATTTTGTTTGTTAATGTCGTATCTTCCTTTTATGTTTTAAAGCGCGGATATTTCCAAATGCCATTAGTGTTAAGATATTAACATGTACATATACACACCTCAGCTAACGTAGTAAGTACACATGCTTTTTTTTTGTTTTACTTTATTTAATCTTGACAAGATATATATCAAACCGTTGAGTTATTGAGATTTAAATGTAGATTAAAGCATATTTATCTATATTTTATCGGTTTCTTTTGATAGCTATGTGATCAGTTAAAGAAATTCACTAACGCTGTGATTGTGAGCCCGATTGGCATGGCTCAGGTCACTTAAGTCCTCCATTACAGCCCCCCCCCCCAATCCCTGGTCATCGCAGTCTCGGCTATGGGTGACGATTTTGAAAGGCCTGTGAGAAAACTGTTCTTTTAGTGGTGTATTTGATCATAGGTCAAACATCTCACCCCCTTCAGGGACTTAAGGAACCTGTATACCGTTTGCCTGTCCGTAAACTCCTTCTGATATGAGTTTATTTCGCCACGTTTGCTCCAGTTATTTGTACATTGTAGTTGAGTGTAGAGTTGTCAGTTTAGTTAACCGGATTCATCATGGTGAAACTTTCTCACAGGATTGGTCTTGACCTGAAGCATTCAGTCGTCCGCCCCCCCTCCCCCCCCTCTCTCTTTTTTTTTGGCGATAGTGAGAAATATGATCACAATGATTTGAGCGGCATAAATATTCTTGGAACTTGGCCAGCATGTTTTTTTAAATGTTATTAACGGCTGTTGGCTGTTTACAGAATTCTCTCTCTCTCTCTTTCTCTCTCTCTCTCTCTCTCTCTCTCTCTCTCTCTCTCTCTCACACACACACACACACACACACATACACACGCATGGATTTTTATTTTATTAAAATGTTTTCACACTATATCTGTAGCACTGCATAAACATTATTCAAAAATATAAAATATTTTTTTCCAGTCCTTAATGTTTACACTATATTTCACTTGTAAAAGTATAATAATGCTGATAAGAAATATGCTGTTGCATCTTTTCTATATATCTAAATTGTCAATTCCCGATATGGATTTTATAGGGAGGGGGTACTTATTATTTTGGTTTTTAGCAACTTGCAGGCAAACACACGCATGCACGCTCACGTGTTAACACGCTCTTTAAAAAAAAAGTTTTTTTTTATAAATCTAATAAAACCTTAATGAAATATGAATTCATATACCCAGTACATGTGCATATAAAGTAGTTGTTTCTGTAAGTCAGGCGTATTCCATAACGGGTCCTTCTTTTGTGTGTTCACTCGTCGCCTCTCACTTATCTAGCCTTGTCGAAAGTTCATTAGTTTTCATAGTATTTAGTTACTAACAGAATGTCACAGGGCACGCGGGGAGCGGATGATGTTATGACGTAGTTCAGCGCCAGTCACTAGCATCTCTATATGGTACTCTCATATAGAAGACATGCTGTGCATTTCACTGGGCGCTGGGGTCTAGATGATGTTCGTCATATCGCAACACCAGCCTCGTCAAAGTCTCCTTGATATTGCTATCAGCGTATTCTAAAAGCTTGTTGTACACGTATATAGAGAAATTCGAATAGGACAATGGAAGAGGAACAATCAAACAGCGAAAGTTCTAGCTGTAGCGACACGAAAGAGCGTGAAAATTGTAGCGGTAGGGCAATTTCTAGTTACTTTAATTGTTTCGATTGACCATTTTTGGCTCCGCTGTACAATTATTGTTTCATGGCATCGCCTTGTTTTAATAAAAATTAGAATGTATTGTTGATTTTTTTAAAAATTCTAATGCGTCGTCACGTCTGATGTAGAAATAATTAACTGAAATCTTCAGTTTGTGTTTCTCCCATTCGGAAGAAAAAGACATTCATCATAGCATTTAGTTTTCTTATTTAGTTTTCATTCAGTTTTTTTACTTTACCTGCGATACACAGTTCATATTTCAAGTGACAAATTTTCTTTACATATTAAAGAATAATTACATTGTTATGGGAAGTTGAAAGGAGAAAAAAAAGAGTCCTCAGAAAATCACGGAAGTTTTTTTTTTCCCCGCAGCTTTAAAATGTTTCAACCATTAATTATCTTTTTTTCCCCTATGTAACAATCTGGATGGAAATACTTTCACTTCAATCATTAATTATGTCAGCGGCACGAGTGTCCAGTCTAGTACATATGTCGGCATAAACCGCCACTGTAAAAAGACACTAGCTAAAAAAAAGTTTCGCATCCTTGAATTTTAATATTATTAAACTGATGCATTTTCATGTATTTCAAAATGTGTCACCCCCATACAGCCAGTAGCGGATTAAGGTCAGTAGAACCTCGGGGCGCAGAAGAAAAACAGGGCACTTTTATATAGGCTTATACAGCAAAAAAAAAAAGTGTTAAATAAGGATTCTGCGGGGCTCTTTAGAACTCGGAGCGCGCATCCTGTACTCCCGCCATTAGATCCGCCAGTGCATACAGCTTTGTTATAATTAAAAGGCTGAACATTTTGTATTCTGTATTCTCCCATATTATGAATTTAAATGATATTATAAATATGAACTATTCAGCCTCTATCTAACCATGTTTAAGATACGGGATCTCTGCTGTACTAATGCTCTTACTTCATCTCTAGTCTGTGGATTCCTTTATTTTGTTTCCATATCTGCTTATCCAAGACATGGTATGTAATTTAATGTAAAATAATACATAACACGGGCAGCCATGCATGCTGTCGATGAGTGCCGCCGTCAATGAGTTCCGCTTGAAGTAAAAAAAAAATAAACCTTTAAAGAGCCACACTATAGTCAATTTATTAAGATCTAGTGAAAAGGAAATTTAATAATAGAGCAATAAACTAGCTCAGTTGGAGCCGCACAGAAAGTCAACGAAGAGTCACATGCGGCTCCATGAAACATTTTGTCACCATTCATCATCATCATCATTGCCCTTCACCCATGGCAGGGTATAGGCCACCAACAACAGTTCTCCAGAGTCCTCTGTCCTTTGCTATCTTCTCCAGCTGGTTCTAGTTGTGTCCCATCTTGATGGTGTCCGCTTCCAGGTTTCGACGCCAGGTATTTCTTGGGCGACCTCTCTCCCGTTTACCTTGTGATACTGGCTGCTGGTTTGCGTAAGGTGTGTCCTATACAGCCCCATCGCCTCTTTCTGATCTCTTCTTCAGCTGAGAGTTGGCAGGTCTTTTCCAAAAGGCTGACATTGCTGATGGTGTCTGGCCAGCGAATTTGGAGGATTCTTCTGAGGCAGCTGTTTGTAAATGTTTGGACTTTCCTTAGTGTAGTCTTAGACATCTTCAACGTTTCTGCTCCATACAGCAGGACTGATTTCACATTGGTGTTATAGAGTCTAATCTTGATGTCTAAGGACAACTCTCAGGAGGACCAGACATTCTTTAGCTGCATGAAGGCGGCTCGGGCTTTACCAATGCTCGATTTGACATCTGCCTCTGTGCCACCCTGCTGATCTATAACACTCCCCAAGTAAACGAAGGACTGCACCTCTTCCAGCTGTATTCCTTGTAGGTTGACGGGATTTGTGCTGGTCACCATTACTCATCACCTAACCTTTCAAAAGCTGCTACTGCCTATGACATGAAAACAAGGAAAAGGAAATTAATGGTCAACACCATAAAACACAACAAAATAGAAATGGTCATAAATCGAGAAAGGTTGGAGGAGGTAGGACACTAGCTCGACGCTCTCCTGGGACGATACTGGAACTAGAATTGCAACATGTATGGCAACCATGACCAAACTTGATTAGACCTTCAGAACAAACAAAAGATCTACAGTTCTGTGTGTGTGAATCCTGTATAACACACGATGGGACAGAAAAAAAAAATGACACAGGCAAGGAAACTACTCCGGATTTCATACACGGGAGATACAATCAACACCTTTGTAATGAAGAGTATAGGCGGCCTGGTGTGCAGTTACTCCTGTCCACAGTGAATGATGCTGCCAAGGTTGGACCATGTCTCACGTCTTGATTCTCTCTGGCAGAACGGTCAATCAGGGAGTTCTGAAGGGAGCACGACAAAAATGCCGTCATAGAAATAAAAAAAAAAGCTGGATAAACAACTTTGAGGACTGGCTGACGAAAGAGGAGAGAGACATATATTCTGCCCTGACCCATAAGCGCCCTCCCCCATCCCAAATTATAAAGGTCAAAGGAGTGTTGATGATGAGACTTTGTACCTTGTGAATGGTTATCAAATATGCGCATCTTGCTCATAACATTTGCATAACAATACGCAATCTCACGCACTTAGTTTCCATAATTAACAGAACATTCACTTCCTCGGTAAACTTTAAAAAAAAAAATCAGTTTATATTCGTTTTTTTTACATGATCTAATGCAGACAATTTTTTTAAGCCATTATCGTCTTTGCTTCTGTATACTGAAATCCTAACAATCTGATCATTTACATTGAATCATACTGTGAAAGCCAACGTCCTTCCTGTTATTTATATCTCTTGTTATAATTAACCTCCTGAGTCATGACGCCCCCCCCCCCCCCCACTGCTTATATCACATCACACTTCAGAGATACAAACCGAGTACTTGGTCTTGGGAGTTTTTTTTTTGTTTCCTAATGCCACGGGTGACGTTATATGCCAGACGTCAGGCCGTATTTCTGTAGATGAGTGATGGTTGCACCTACCTGCTCACCAGTTTGATGTGAAAGATTATCGTACACCTGGATTCCATAACCTAGCAGCCTTTAAATAAAAACATGGTGTTTTTTTTTTTTAGCCAGTACACAGTCTTGTTGTTTTAGGAAGATCCCGGAACTTGTGTTGTCGCATACATGCATTTTTGTATTCCCTTTTGTGTTTATTTTTTTTATGTGTGTGTGTGTGATAATTCTACTATGGCATTTAACTGGTCAGTGTCTGCTTGTGGCTGTGTTAGCCAATGCTAGTTTGTAGACTTCCCAGTTACCTTTCAGTTTCCCGTTGTACAACACTTTTGATACGTCTGTTACGTACAGTCTGGTAATTTAAGAACTTTGCATCTTCTGTGATACCAGCTAATGTGAATAAATATAGAACTTTTTTTTTTACGTGGATAAAGAAAAAAAATAGTTTGCTAGGAGTTTTAAGAAATAGACGTACCATTTCGTTATCAGCATCTCTCTCTCTCTTTAAGCCTTGAGCATTAAACGAGGTCAAACCTGTTTCACCAGTCTTTAGATCGTGTAACATGTTACAATGTAATTCTGTTGGCACACGGTGTAACATGTGGTAAAGCTCCCTATGTCGTCGATAACTCGATGCCACACTGGCAGAATCGGGTACTTAAAGATGGTATGAGAGGGTGAAGGTAACGGCGAGTACACTACTGACATCACCTGTAGCATCTTCAGCTGTGTTAATTATATCGTGCGTTATGAAATACTTGAACCGGTAAGCTATACTGGTAATTGATACCTGATCATATTTTAGTGAACTCAGATGATACATATTTTTTTTAAACAATCGGTATGTTGTTAATGGCGTATTTTATTCTAAGTTTTCAACCACTAATTATGCCCTACCCTTTTATGACTTTAGGGCGTTTATATGACAAAGTACAGAGCAGATGTTTTCTACACTTAATCTGTCCAGATGGAATTTATCTTTTTCATTATGAGTCATAATTTTTTGCAATATACGTCGTGAATACTTAATCTTGCGCTTAAATATACGTATGGAATGTGTATCTTAAAATGGTATCAATTAGTTCAAATACTAATTAAGAATATTGCTTCAAAAAAAAAAAAAGAAAAATAATTTGTGGTTTAAAATTAATTAAGCTGGTAACATCTCAAGCAAAAAATATTGCTAGTAATTCTTTTAAAATAAAATTGTTATTTCTTAGTTCTATTAAAATTTTGATAGCCCTTTTAATTAAATCATGGGAGGGTACTTGTACAAACAAAAAAAAACATACAAAGTTTCACATCTGTTTGTTGCATATCGTTAACAAGCATAGACATGCGGTTCATTCCTTTGTCATGTTTTATATTGATTCTTCTTGGAATTCGATTGTTTTTACATTGAGACTCAACCTATAGATGCTTCCGTTATGTATCATTATTATTTTTTGCTGTATGTTGAGGTACAACAACACTAAGTTAGTGAAGGTAATGTGACTATTGTTTATCTGTCAAGTTTTTTTACTCTTATTTATATATATATATATATATATATATATATATATATATATATATATATATATATATATATATATATATATATATAGTCTACTGCGATTCTTTATGACTTGGTGATACGGTGTCCATTTCATCTACAGTGTAGACAATCCATTACAAAATACTTCAGTGTTTAGTTATCGTGCTTAGCCATAATAGTACTTTATTTACAACGATGCACTTCACTATAATCGCGTACAAATAGTAAATACAATAAACTGATACTGAAAACCTTTTCAGTTTTACTTTTGCTTATGAGCTCGTGCCATGTGGTTCTCAAAATTTTGTGATTCGCGACCCACCTGTTAAGAGAAAATGTAAAATTAATTGTAAATATTATCGATAACGTAATGATTAAAATATTTCGCGACCCACTTATATCGTATTGCGACCCACTACTCATCGATTGCTGAAAACATTTCTTGCCCTGGTATTGTTTGGTATTTTTTTTTGTTTCATTGTACATAATTTTAATTCACGTTTTTCTTTATTATAGTCCCAAGATATTTTTTTTATTCCGTCCATTATCTACCTATTTTTACCCCTCCGGACCTTTACCGGAATAGATAGAAGTAGATGGGGTGGGGAGGGGGGGGGGCAGAAATCGAGTTGGATTCCTGTTTTGAACCCAACTACTCTTAGATCTGTTTGGAATAGGTAAATCGGGTTGTAACCCCCCCCTTATATACGTTTTTTTTACATGATCTAATGCAGACAATTTTTTTAAGCCATTATCGTCTTTGCTTCTGTATACTGAAATCCTAACAATCTGATCATTTACATTGAATCATACTGTGAAAGCCAACGTCCTTCCTGTTATTTATATCTCTTGTTATAATTAACCTCCTGAGTCATGACGCCCCCCCCCCCCCCACTGCTTATATCACATCACACTTCAGAGATACAAACCGAGTACTTGGTCTTGGGAGTTTTTTTTTTGTTTCCTAATGCCACGGGTGACGTTATATGCCAGACGTCAGGCCGTATTTCTGTAGATGAGTGATGGTTGCACCTACCTGCTCACCAGTTTGATGTGAAAGATTATCGTACACCTGGATTCCATAACCTAGCAGCCTTTAAATAAAAACATGGTGTTTTTTTTTTTAGCCAGTACACAGTCTTGTTGTTTTAGGAAGATCCCGGAACTTGTGTTGTCGCATACATGCATTTTTGTATTCCCTTTTGTGTTTATTTTTTTTATGTGTGTGTGTGTGATAATTCTACTATGGTATTTAACTGGTCAGTGTCTGCTTGTGGCTGTGTTAGCCAATGCTAGTTTGTAGACTTCCCAGTTACCTTTCAGTTTCCCGTTGTACAACACTTTTGATACGTCTGTTACGTACAGTCTGGTAATTTAAGAACTTTGCATCTTCTGTGATACCAGCTAATGTGAATAAATATAGAACTTTTTTTTGTACGTGGATAAAGAAAAAAAAATAGTTTGCTAGGAGTTTGAAGAAATAGACGTACCATTTCGTTATCAGCATCTCTCTCTTTATAGCCTTGAGCATTAAACGAGGTCAGACCTGTTTCACCAGTCTTTTTGATCGTGTAACATGTTACAATGTTATTCTGTTGGCACACGGTGTAACATGTGGTAAAGCTCCCTATGTCGTCAATAACTCGATGCCACACTGGCAGAATCGGGTACTTAAAGATGGTATGAGAGGGTGAAGGTAACGGCGAGTACACTACTGACATCACCTGTAGCATCTTCAGCTGTGTTAATTAACTATATCGTGCGTTATGAAATACTTGAACCGGTAAGCTATACTGGTAATTGATACCTGATCATATTTTAGTGAACTCAGATGATACATATTTTTTTTTAAACAATCGGTATGTTGTTAATGGCGTAGTTTATTCTAAGTTTTCAACCACTAATTATGCCCTACCCTATCATGACTTTAGGGCGTTCATATGACAAAGTACAGAGCAGATGTTTTCTACACTTAATCTTTCCCGATGGAATTTATCTTTTTCATTACGACTATATATTTTGTGATTACTTAATCTTGCCTTTTGGTAAATATGCGCTTAAATATACGTATAGATTGTGTATCTTAATATGGTATCAATTAGTTTAAATACTAATTAAGAATATTGCTTCAAAAAAAAAAAGAAAAATAATTTGTGGTTTAAAATTAATTAAGCTGGTAACATCTCAAGCAAAAAAATGTTGCTAGTAATTCTTTTAAAATAAAATTATTATTTCTTAGTTTTATTAAAATTTTGATAGCCCTTTTAATTAAATCATGGGAGGGTACTTGTACAGACAAAAAAAAACATACAAAGTTTCACATCTGTTTGTTGCATATCGTTAACAAGCATAGACATGAATTCGTTCCTTTGTCATGTTTTATATTGATTCTTCTTGGAATTCGATTGTTGTTACATTGAGACTCAACCTATAGATGCTTCCGTTATGTATTATTATTACTTTTTGATGTATGTTGGGGTACACCAACACTAAGTTAGTGAAGGCAATGTGACTATTGTTTATCTGCCAAGTTTTTTTTACTCTTATATATATATATAGTCTACTGCGATTCTTTATGACTTTGTGACACAGTGTCCATTGTCTACAGTGTAGACAATTCATTACAAAATACTTCAGTGTTTAGTTATCGTGTTTAGCCATAATATTACTTTATTTACAACGACGCACTTCACTATAATCGCGTACAAATAGTAAATACAATAAACTGATACTGAAAACCTTTTCAGTTTTACTTTTGCTTATGAGCTCGTGCCATGTGGTTCTCAAAATTTTGTGATTCGCGACCCACCTGTTAAGAGAAAATGTAAAATTAATTGTAAATATTATCGATAACGTAATGATTAAAATATTTCGCGACCCACTTATATCGTATTGCGACCCACTACTCATCGATTGCTGAAAACATTTCTTGCCCTGGTATTGTTTGGTATTTTTTTTTGTTTCATTGTACATAATTTTAATTCACGTTTTTCTTTATTATAGTCCCAAGATATTTTTTTTATTCCGTCCATTATCTACCTATTTTTACCCCTCCGGACCTTTACCGGAATAGATAGAAGTAGATGGGGTGGGGAGGGGGGGGGGAGAAATCGAGTTGGATTCCTGTTTTGAACCCAACTACTCTTAGATCTGTTTGGAATAGGTAAATCGGGTTGTAACCCCCCCCTCCCCTGCCATTTTTTTTTCTTCTTCTTTCTAACTCCCCCTGTAAGTCCATCGGCTGAAGATCTACACGAAGAAATGCTAACGTTTGTCTCGGTTTACTCACCCAATCTTTGTTGAAGAGTTCCTGGGTTTTTGTGTTCCACTGAGTGGTGTTGGTTACTAATGACTTCGCTGTACACAGGCTAACTATTTTTATTGTGGTACAACGTGTGGGAAGAACGAGCTGTATTTCTTTTACCAGTTATGTGTGCGAATTTCTTTCTTGTTTTTGTGTTGTTTTTAAACTATGTGAATTATTAGACAAAGTGAGTCCGTGGTTATCTGTTAAAAGAAAGAATTGTGTGTTCTGTACTCGTGTTTGTTGGATTACAGTTTCCATTCATGAGCTTCTGCCTGTTTTTCTCTTTTTTTTTGTGGATTTTAATTTCAAACATCAATTATTAAGTACAATTTTGTGGAGTAACGTAAATACATTTCAACATATGTAACAGTTTTTTTTTTAAAATACGATTTTTATGTGTTGGTAAGTAAGTGTTTACTTACACAAGTATTCATTGAAGCGATTCAGTTTGTTTTTCAAACATTTTGAAAATTGTACGTTCGTTTTGTGCTCTGTCATCTAAATGCCATTGTGATGACCATATTTGTTACTGATTAGTTATTACTATTCTTATATTACAGAGCTTCCTTTTGGCTGGGAAAAAGTAGAAGATCCACACTATGGTGTGTACTACATTGAGTAAGTACAGTTCTCGGCTCATCCCACACAACTATACTAACACCCTGCTTTGTTGACATAACACACTCGCCCTAACCGTCTAGGTATGACTCAGTATAAATGCACACACAGCATATGCTGTTATTGCTGTTTCAACACCCGCTGCAGTCATTTGAAACAATACACCGAATTAGTCTTATTTAAGATGGGGCGTTATTATTTATCAAAGGCTGGGCTCGCATTGAAAGGACAAAATTATTGTTTCACAAAAAAAGATAAAATTTTTTTATTATTTTTTTCAAAGATATTTTTTTTAAAACTCGAGATACACTACTGATGTATATTCCGAAATGTGATAATCCCTTCAAAACATTAAACGTATGACAGTCTATAGCTATAAGCTATATATTCATGATGGATTCAATAGAGATATACTTCATATGTAGTCGTCTGTTCTATTATTGTGTGGTATATTCATATGATTGTATTTCTCAATATTCCAGTCATGTCAATAGAAGGACCCAGTATGAAAACCCGGTGCACACAGCCAAAAAACAAACAGGTGAGTCCAAGAAACAAATTAACAGATTTTAGAGAAGAATGGATAAATGTATGGCCCTCGAGCCAAGTAAGGCCCTTTTGTCTGTTTGATCTGGTAGGGGCACTCCGACATCAATAATGTAAAACACTCCATCCATCTGATCTTGGTCCGGCCCAGACACTCCGATATAAATAATTTTATTACAACACTCCATCCATCTGATCTTGGTCCGGCCCAGACACTCCGATATAAATAATTTTATTAAAACACTCCATCCATCTGATCTTGGTCCGGCCCAGACACTCCGATATAAATAATTTTATTACAACACTCCATCCATCTGATCTTGTTCTGCCCCTTCGTGGCCACCCCTGGTTTATATGAATGAACATTGACTTTTATTTTTTAAAATGCACGCAAACTGAGAGTGAAATTAAAGAAGAAAAAAAAGTGGCTCAAATTATGAATCAAATTGTGTGTATAAACAGATTTTAAAAAAATAGTTTATCAAAAAAATGTTAAAGACATCTTTGGTAGGATTCGAATGCACAGGAAGGTATAGACTTCCTTGAGGTTTTGCAAGAGCTTGTTTTAATGAACAAATTAATTGGGACCCACACGGAGAGATAAACATTGATGACCTTGAGTGCAATTAACTCTGGCTAGCTGAGATGAAACAGCCAGTTGAAAGCATCACAGCGCTTTGTTTAGCCCCCCCCCCCTCCCCAATCAAATCACGTAACACAAACCAGGTTTTTTTGAAGTGTGTGTTTGGCCTGTGCAATTTTGCTCAGTGATGAGGAAGTACTACGTTTTTTTTAAAAATGTAAATAGGTATCAGATGACTTTTGAAATTTAGATTTGCAGGTTAATGAATTTAGTTCGGAACGCAAACGCATTATTGTTATTATTATCATGTATTTATTTATATTTTTACTTCTAATTTTAACTTTGGGATCAACAGTTTTTTTTATTTACCAAACCTTAAAATTTTTCTTTTAGTTTTTTTTTTTTATTTTCCCCATCTTGTTGTAATAAGTTAAAAGTCTTTCATTTCTCAGCATCAAAAAGATATTTTTTTTACCCTGCCAACATTGTGTGTCTGTGGCTGCTTTTGTTTGGTTATGCATCTTAGTGCATTAACTTCTTTCAACAAAATATGTTAAAAGAGGGTTCCCCTCCCCCCACTCCCTCGTTCCATTGTGTATTAAAAACACTTCTACCCTGGCTCCGATCTACAGCAATATATTTTGTACGATCTAAAAAAAATACAAATGTCCTCGTGCTGTTAGCTTACAGTGTGCTCATCATTTGGTTCCTGGTGTGTGAGTGCATGAGTGATCATCACATAGGCCGCACTGACCTTCCTACTCCCCGCCCCCCCCCCCCCAAACCAACTAACTATACTACATGTAATTTTTGTAACGTTACACTCCTCACCTCCTGGTCCCAGGTTCATTTTTTTTTTACGTGTGTATGTTGTTTAGTTCACCCTGTCCTATTGAAATATTTGACTTCCCTCCTTCCCCACCCCCCACCCCTCCACTCACTGCACGTGCAGTGTGTAATGGACCTGGATAAGCGATATTATGAATCGCTGTGTTGTGAATGGTTGTAGCTTCCTATCTCCGTCAGTCAAGGCGCGCCATCCACTCTTAATACCTAGTTGTTGTTTATTTACTTGTATGTATTGTCCAGCTCATTCATTGTGCACACTTTATTCTCATGCGTGAGTTATCATGACTGGTTATCGTTTCATTTATTGGTACGTTTCCCCCTTTTTTTGTGTATGTTAAAGTATGCCGTGGCTGTTAGTCGTTTCATTTTTTTTTTTAATTTCCCGTTGTTCAAAAACTTCACTGCAGCCTCAGCAGTGCTACACTCGCCAGGCACATCGGGCCGGCCTTGACATTGGTGGCAGTAGCATCTGGTCTGAGCCTGACTGTATGTCCCGCTGTCAAAGAGTTACATCTGGTTATCTCTCGTGCCTGTAGAAATGACGCGAACTTTTACCGGCCCGTCTGGCTCATGCCGCCGCCCACTTTAATTGGGCCAGGCCTGTGATTTGTTTCGGTGTTGTCACTTGCGCCTAGTGCGTGGTGTGCACGGCACTCACTGTGATGTACCGCTCTCCACTTTTTTTTTTGTTGTTGGTGTTCCTTCAGTTTACACGTGAAATCATTCAGTGTTGGAATAAATGTTTTGTTTAATAATAATAATAATAAAAAGTTCTGGTTGATTACACACCCTGGAGTTGAAGAATAGGTAGAGAATTCACTCACAGCTAATGTTACTGGCAGAGAGAATAAATATTGGGCAGAAAAAGCACTATTACCGAAATAGAAAACTATCTTTCTGGGGATATTCACAATATGAAACTTTGTGATGGATGTTCCACCTGTTCTTGGGGGTCAGAGTAGTCTGTTGAATGTAAGTCCCAGCTACTGGGCGTGTATATTTCGAGTTTAACTGATTGAAAACACCATGAACTGTTTTTATACTTTTTATAACGAAATACTGTATGTAGATTAATTTTTTTTTTTTTAATTTTGAAAAATTGTGTTTATTTTGTTAACTTTTGTTCAACTTTTTTGTTTTTACTATTAGATGTAAAAAACAAACAATCAGACACAGTACTATTTATATATCTTGTTGTTATTTTAATAAGCTCAAGACAATTAGTTGATTTGGCTCATGGTTTAATATTTAATATTTAGCTCTTGCTGCATGGTCAACAGATAGTTTAATCTAAATATATATATATTAAGTCCTTTAAAAATCAGTCTACTATCATTATCATTTTGCAAATGCTTAAAAAGTTGCTCATTCTTGAATTTATATTGATCTAAATGTATTAGCACTTTCACTGGCAAGGGGAATTCCTAAATAGAATTCATAGTTTTTTTCCTACATGAATCTTTTTTTTTTTGTAAACACTTATAAACATACTTTACATCATAAATCACTTTTTTTTTCTGATATATTTTAAATCATGAAAATTATTCTCTTTATA
The DNA here is from genome assembly GCA_021962125.1 of Bulinus truncatus. NCBI lineage: Eukaryota > Metazoa > Mollusca > Gastropoda > Planorbidae > Bulinus > Bulinus truncatus. The sequence goes on from JAGDYQ010000248.1 coordinate 262,522, forward strand.
ATTTACAAAGTATTACAATTTTTTTTTGTATGTTAATAGTTTCAATCTTTAATGATTCATCGAAAGTTTTGAAGGTGGAAAAACTGTGGTTATTGTCCCTTATTGATGATTACAAACAATAAATGCATTTTGAGTGAAATTTAATTTACATGAATATGTTTTTATTGCATGTATTTAGTTTCTTTTGAAAAGATAATTAAGATCAGTTATAGATGCTTTCTAGTTATTATACAAGCTTCTAGTTATATTTTTATCTAATATTGTCTTTGGAATGCTTCCTAAACTGAGTATAAATGTGATCTCTTCACTTACCTCAGTTTAAAGTAGAGAACAGGTTTAAAAATATCTGGCATCACCTTACAAAGCAGTTTGAAATGCATTTCAATGAAACATTTATATTTTAATGTTTGTTAGTTTACTGGTTGTATTATATAACTTATTTCCTATATTCTCAAATATGGTACATCCTACTAAAAATTGAAATTAAGTGTTTCATCAAACTATATTAACTTCTTTATTTAAAAAAACAACAACTTTTATGAGTTTAAATAATTTTAAAGTTTATTTTTGTGTTAAGAAATTTTTATTTGGTATCAAAACACTTTACTAAAACTCATTCTCGTTATGCACATCTGTTTTAGCCAAGCTTAGCCTGGTCAGTTTATAAACCAGGGGTCTCCAAATATCGTGAGAATGAATTTAGGTGCACTATTATTTTTTTTATAATAAGAGATTACATTTAAATAGCCACACCATAGTCACCATCAAGATTTAGTGGAAATAAGATTGAAATTATTAATGCTTTTTTTCTCCAAACAGTTGCATGGGACTCTTAAAGAGCCCACATTTTTTTTTTCTTTTTTAAATTATAATTTAGTTATATTTTTAATTCTACCCCCCCTCCCCCCAGTAAATTTCATGGTATGAGAAAATGTCTATCTCCATCTTTTAACTATTATTTTTTAAAACTTTTTCTGTTCCACTGCCTCCCATCCTTTTATTTTTATGTTACGGTAAAGAAGTAAGTGTATCAGTTTTCATGGTGACTTCTTTTTCTTAAAAGCTGCCAGTCTTATGTTTTTGTAGCTTTGCTGATTATTCATGTTGATTCATTTTTGTATTGTTATTGAATTCCTTTTCTAAACAGTGGGTAAAATATTTATTCAGAAGCATTTTTTTTTATTAATTATGCTTATTATTACACTACAGTCATTTGTAAAATAGATAGCTATTTACCTTATGTAAGATAATTGTCATTACATGGGATAAAAAGAGGAGAAATAGTCACCCAGATGGATATGTTAAATTTCAAAAACTGTTATTTGAATGCTGCAGTTTTTAACCCGTGTGGTCTCAGACAAGGAAGAGCACACAAAAAACCAGCACCTGTTCTAATTAATGTAACTAAAAGTCTTGACCTGCAATCAAGTTGTCTTGTTATCTTAATCTTATTAGTGCCAGAATCAAAACTAAAGCTGGAAAAGGAGGGGGGGGGGGGGGGAGAAGGTGAAACATGCAAACCCAATTAGGCAATTTATATCTTTTCACTTTTTAAACAAGTAAAAATCTGACACATATTTTCATTGGCTAGTTTTTTTTTTTATTTAGCTTTCCTTATTTAATAATAGTTATTTATTTCAGTTACCTTAGAAATGAAATTTCTCAATATTTCTTGACTAGTTCATCAGCTCCAAATGATATCTTTTAAGTAGTAATAATAATATGTATTGTTTGTTTTAGTAAGTTTGCATGCATATCTCTTACAGTGCTTGCGAATTTTACCAAATCTTTGAATGCCCATTACATTTTTTCTATGATTTCTCATTTAATGTTACTTTTAACTCATTTGATGAAGTAAAGTAACTATGTTTGGTACCTTGGTAATAACTTTCTTGTTATAAATAGATTGTAATCTCAAATCAACTTTTATTTGTTTTAAGATGAGGTGATTAACACTTATCCTCGCCTTAAAAAGCCAGTTGAAAGTGGTACCAAGCGGTCAGCGAGTGAAAACAACATGAACGGCCAGCTTTATGCAGGGGGTGAGTAGGTTTACTCAAACGTACAGTTATTTTCTAATTTTTAAATGTTTTCTACCTCTGTCTTATTTCAAATGTGTGATTCCCTTTGGTTGGTTTTTATTATCAGACCTGAGTTAAATGTTGAAGTTCATCTGTTAGGTTTCTAAAAATAGCTGATGTATTTACACAGATGTTAGTAGAGCGAATTCCATCACAAGCAGTGGTAGTTTTATTTGTAGTTTAGGAGACAGGTTGAACAAGATAACCACTCAATGGTATAATCTCCCCTCCCTGTGGCTGAAGTGGTGTTAGACTCTAGGGTATCTTAGCATTTGAGGTAACCACAGAATGAAAGTTGGAAATAAAAATGTTTTTTTTCTCTCTAGCTTTTTGCTTTTATTTTTTAATGTTTTTTTTTAACAATAATATAAAAAAATAAAAAAGTATTACAGCTAATTATGTCTGTATCTGTTAACATTTTTTATTTTTTTATTCTAATAATTTTTTTTACATTGTAGTATTACCTCTGTATCTGTTAACATTTTTTATTTTTTTTATTCTAATAAATTTTTTTACATTGTAGTATTACCTCTGTATCTGTTAACATTTTTTATTTTTTTTTATACTAATAAATTTTTTTACATTGTAGTATTACCTATGTATTTGTTAATATTTTTTATTTTTTTATTCTAATAATTTTTTTTACATTGTAGAATTACCTCTGTATCTGTTAACATTTTTTATTTTTTTTATACTAATAAATTTTTTTACATTGTAGTATTACCTATGTATTTGTTAATATTTTTTATTTTTTTTATTCTAATAAATTTTTTTTACATTGTAGTATTACACTCCTAATACTTTTTTTAAACTGAGCAATGTACTATGTATATTATTTGCATCTTAGTAAAATTATCCTTGTCTAAAATATTCAGGGAGCCACATCCATCTAAACCTTTTATGTGGTTACAGAAATTAACAATAATTGCATGATTCAGTTGAAAACAAACTTTGCTCCTTATAAAGTTATAATAGGAATTATAATAATTAAAATAGTATAGGAAGAACACATTGTTTGTTAATAACTTTTTTCTTTAAGTATCAGGATAAAGGAATTTCTGGAAATATAATAAGAAAAATAACAATCTTATTCCTTTTTAAAAATCTAAAATCTTTTCCGATAAAAACTTCTTGTCATCTGTGTGAAAAAAATAGTTGCGTCAACATTATTTAAAACTAAATTTTATTGTATTTTTCTGTCATGGGTCAAAACTACTTATGATAAACATACATAGCTGTTTTCCATTTTGTAATTAGGTAAAGAATATCAATATTTGTTTTTTTTCTGTTTCTTTACAGGTCGTCTATATTTTACCAAAAACCCTGAAGAATTGAAAGGGGAATTTACCAAAACTTCACTTATTAAATCTGCCAGAGGTCTAGGTTTTACTATTGTTGGTGGAAACTTTAGGGACACTCAGTTTTTGCAAATTAAAAATGTTGTAGAGAATGGGCCTGCTTATCATAGTGGGAATTTTAAAACTGGTAAATGTGTTTATATTCATCATATTTATTCCTAATTATGATTTTGACTTTTTTGGCGTGAGGAATTTTTTGAGAGTATTACTCTAATTGATTTTTTTTTTTTTGTTTCTTTTATGATTATGTAAACTTTTAAAAAAAACAAGTAATAGAAAAAGTAGATGCTTATAAATTATGAAAGTATGCAACAATATTCACTAAAAAGATAAAATGAAGCAATTATAGTAGGTTAAAACTGTTTTAGAAAATTAGTGCACATATTTTCAAATGTTTTAATTTCTTTCAAAACATTATTAGTGACATATATACAAAAATTAGCATGCTAGAGTAAAAAACTCACCATGTGTATTGATTTGTTAATATTTACCTCAGCATAACTGTGCTATGTTCGAAATGTATTGAAATTTTACTAACTGTGTTATAATTTTTTTAATTTCAGGGGATGTTATTGTAAGAGTCAACAATATTTGTGTGTTAGGTTATACACATCAAGATGTTGTTAGACTTTTCCAATCCATTCAGCCTGGTGAGACGGTACAGATTGAAACCTGTCGAGGTTACCCTTTAAATTTTGATCCAGATGATCCCAATACAGAAATTGTGACAACAGTGGCAGTTACAGTGCCTCAGGATGCTGGCACATCCTCTTCTGTTAACAATGGCTTTGTCGATTCTGGTAACCTTAACAATCTACGAGCGGGAATGAAATCTCTGCCTGATTTGGCCAGGTCTGCGGCTGGACCTGGCTTTAATTCTACTTCCAGTCTTTCCCCATCCAATAGCCAAGATGAAGGTATGATGCATGGTATGAACAACCATGAAGAAGGCAATGCCATACCAGACTTGGTATCACTGTCTATCAGCAAACCAGAAATATTGACTATACCAATAGTTAAAGGACCCATGGGTTTTGGATTTACTATAGCTGACAGTCCTTATGGACAGAGGGTAAAGCAAATTCTCGACCAGGGTAGGTGCAAAACTTTATTAGAAGGAGACTTATTGCTTCAGATAAATTCTATTATGGTCAGGGATTTACCTCACCAGAAAACTGTTCAAGTACTTAAAGAATGTAAACAAGATCAAGAAACGGTCATTATTGTACAGAGAGGGGGTAAGTACTATATCCTCCCCATTTTTAATTATACATTGATTAATAATTAATAAAACCTATATATTTGTGAGTTTGTTAAAGAGCATGTAATTTTAATTATGCTTTATTGAGAACTAAAGCCTAAAAATCAATTCTTACAGGTTAGATTTGTGCACAAGTAGCATTTTAAATATATTTTTATTGTAAAATCTAAAAGTTTTTGTCCCTTTATATTTTAGCCACAGGCTAAATTTTAAACACACATTTATCTTTCCAACTCTATTTTTCTTAAGGTTTCATTTATACTTGTAGAATTAAACAGTCACTTATGTAATTAAATTTGGGTTACTTCAGATTTTTCAGACCCATTTAAAAGCACTCAGCACTCTAATCATCCTAATCTGTTTTGGCTATTATCAAATAAGTAATTGGCTTGAAAGGGTTTAAAAAAGTGTATTTTCATTGAGAATAGGCAAGTGTTCAACATTTAAAATCTGTTGGGTTTAAAGAAGGTAGTGAAAATTGATTTAATATTTCCCAGTTTTTCGATTCTAGAATGTCCAGACACAGCTATTTAAAATAGAAGTCATAATATTAGAGCATGTATCAAAATAATTAATTGGTATTTTTGTTCGGATCCATAGGGCATGTCAATGTGCCTGCACTCTGGATCTTTATAATTTGATGGTTTGAAAATTTGTTTCTAATTCTTTTATTTTTACAATTAGGTGACTAGTTCATTTTCCTTTTTTTTTTGTATTGTATTATCCTTTCTAGTTCACATATTGTTTACACATACAGTCATGGCAGTACAAACTACCTTAGTTTGTAAATTTTTCATAGCTTCCAAAACATAGTCATCAGTTGTAAGGATTGTAATTATGCCAGTGTGGCCTAAGAATGATATTTAATGAAACTTGTGGAAAATATATTTAAAATATGTTAAATGTTATCTGATAATTTAATTTATTTTAATCCACTGGCTCTTTTTGATAATTTACCAAGTGAAGAAGAAAGAATGAGAGGCTGTTTTTGTTCTTAAAAATTCATTTTTTCTGAAATACTTTTCTTGAGTAAATGGGTTAAATGATATTACAATAATCATGCAATGAATTTTTTTGTTGATTTAATTAATAGTAAAATTTACTAATCAGTATACACATTTAAAATATTATGTAGTATTAAAACATCAAAGTAACAAAAATTCATATTAATGACAGGGTTAGAACTGTTTTTGTTCAAATGGGCTGCTGTTTAAATCATTTTTTACTGTTGAATTTTCTTTCCTACAATTTTTTTTTTACTTATAAAGGAACAATCATATCTTTTTAAAATTGCATAATTGGATGAGTATAGAAGTCATTGTAAGCCATACTAGCATACCCACACCATGAGAAAAAAACAAGTTACTTATTTCATCAGCGTCATTTGGTACCACTCTGGGCATTGCAAAAAACCTAAAAACCTACTACTATTGAAAAGAGATTTTCAGCCCTCCGTTAACTCTGGCGTTTAAAGGCATTTTCCAAATTTGTATCTGAAAGTGATAGGCTGGAATGCTTAAAACACCTGATATTATGTTTTTTGTTCATTTTTATTATCTATGTCAGTAGCATTTCAAATCTATTCTTTATTGTCAAATCTTAAAGTTACTGTTCCTTTATATTTTAGCCACAGGCAAATTTTAAACACACATTTATCTTTCTAAATTATTTAAAACAACTGCTTTATTTTAATGGGGGCTGATAAAAAATTCATTTTTTCCTGCCAAGGGACATCATAATTGTTTTATTTTTCCTTTTTGGGGTGATGAAAGTTTTTCTAGATTTCAAGCAAATCGTCGTATTTATTATCATTGACAATGGTATAAATTCTATACTATTTTTTTTATAAAACAATTTATTTTTTAGGTATTCCACCACCTGGTAAAAGCAAAAAGCACATCAAATTGGTAAGTAATAAAAATAGAAAAAAACTGTCAAAAAATGGACTTAAACTAAGCTGGCTAAGATCATACAAATATTTAAATAAATATTCATTTAATAAAGCATGAGTGCCAATATGAATTATTTCATTTATTTCTGACTCCCACACTTTAGTCAAGAAAGTTTATATAAATAATTGTAAATATTTGTATGATCTAAGCCATTTCAATAAAAGTGTATTATATTTCTTTCTTTTTTTTTTATAGAAAATGTATTCAGCTTTAGGCTTTATAAAGAATTTAATTAATTGACACGATTGTTTTAAAAGTATTTGATCATCAAGAATACACAAGCATTAACATTTTTTAATAGTTTGGGTTTTTAGAAGTTCGTGAATATCGATTTCAAATTTCCCATTTTTTGATCCTTAAAATGGCCAACCACAGCAATTTAAAATAGAAGTAATAAAATAAGAGCATTTCCAAAAACACAGAATCCGTCTTCCACCAGAATGACTGTCATAAAAGCCTTCAAAAGCTGATTATGTTTGTTTTTTGTTATAATCCAGGACCAAGAGTACATTTCATAGATATATCTTAAGTCCAGTGTTCCCTCTAAGCTGAGCGCGTGAGCGATCGCTCCCATGTATTCAGAGCGACGCTCATATTACACGTCCGATCGCTCACTCCGGCGGACGATATCGCTTAAATCGCTCACAAATTTTGGCCTCAAACAAAATGTCGCTCCGAGACAAAATTTCTTGCTCACTTCATACCACGCCTTAGAGAGAACATTGCTTAAGACTTGTAGCTATATATTTTGAAAATGCTGTCAGTCATGATGTACTAAAAAAACTGTCAAATATTTATTTTGTTAACAGCAGAAACTAATTTTGTGCTTTAAGAAATATAGACTATGGCATAATCACCATTATATTTAAGGAAAAAAACAACTCTAAGCAATAAAACTAAATTAAGAAAAATGTTTTATCATCAAGAATACACAAGCGTTAACATTTTTATTAAAGATATAAATATAAAATATTTGGTATGTAAGAAATACATTTTTTTCATTGCTTATTCAAGTGCTGAAATAATTATGCAAGTTTTTTTTATTCTTTTCTTTATTATTTACAATTTTTTAAAAGTACTGAAGATATGGACTGTCAGTTTGTTTCTGATTCCTTTATTGTAATCAAAACTATTTGTATGTGTTCTCTGTAATCTCAAGTTATCGTCCAAGTCAGTGTTGGTGTGATAACCAAGATAACTATGTGGGAGGGGGAAGGGGGCCCATATGAAGAAACAGTTTAGTGGGTAATATTGCTTTTCAACCTCAAATTATGAATCAAGGCAAATGGTGCCCTGTTTGACGTCTGTTTTTGTATTAGGGCTTTGAGCTAAGCATTGCAGGCTCAGCATGGAATGCCCTTATAATTCAAAGACTTTCTATGTAAAATTTTTTTGAGATAACACTTGAAAACAATCTTTCTTTGATATTTCAGTCTCTGAGTTTTGATGAAAAGCAGCAGCAGCCCTCAGACAGCAGCAATCGTCCATCTTCCCCTGGGGCATACTTCTTTCAGAACCCTGACAGAAACTTTAATGGTAGGCAAAATACTGTGTAACAATATACTCCTGGCATCTGCTTTGTTTCATCTTGTGTGCTCCATCTGCTGTAATCTTAGCTCTTTTCCATTAGTGTGTGATGCTTTGCAGAAATCACTTTTGATAATGTATGAAATAGGTTCTTGCTTCATGATTAAATAGTCTCTACTAAGGGTTGTGAGAAAAAAATTCATTGATTCGTTTAGAATGCACACATATTTATCTACAGGGATAATATTGTAGTTGAAAATTAGTCCAATATAGTTTACTCAATTTACTTCAGTATTTAAATGAAGTTAGAAAACAATCTTTTTACTTCTTTATGAAGATTAGTTACCTTGACTAATTGTCAAAGTTATTCCTTACCAAAAAGAAATTCGAATGATAAAATATATGTTTTATTTACAGTAAAAGATAATTTACCACTTTAAGTACTGATCTAAAATGATTAATGTGTGATTTTTATAAGAAACTTTTCTTTGTATTTAGCATAAAGTATAAAATTGTTGACATTTTCTACAGTAAATTACTGTTTTACATAACTAAAAAGAATATAGTAGTTGTTTTTGTGTGTTCAGACATGTTTGTGTTGACAGACTATGACAGGAGGAGGGGGGGGGCTTTAAATGGGAGAGAACTGGGCTTTAAAATCAGAGGGTAGCTAGTTTTTTTTTGGTTCTTCCCCTTTGCAGAGCCACCAGAGGACAGCTATGTAACGTACAACGGTGGTGCGGATCTTGAGAATGGAGGAGACGGCTCTCTACCACCACCGCCACCACCACTGGAGGAAGTTTTAGAGGGTTAGTTATGTATTCTTCTTTATGGTACTAACGTTTTCTTTATTATTCTGTTGTTGTTTTTTTTTAACGCCACCTTTTTTTTTCTACATCACCTGTTAAGGTATAGACTCTTACACACACACACACACGTCAGCATTTGAATGATAGGTCAGTTTGAGCACACACGTTCATTGTTATCTGTATGGTGCAGAGAGTGAGAGTTATTGTTTGCACCTAGGACTGCTCTATGTAAACACTTCAGGCTGGGATAGTCAGAGCATTCACAACAACACTTTAAAAAAAGTGTAATGGAAGATGATTTATATGAAAATAGAGTGGTCGCGGGGGGGGGGGGATGTGCGCTGGCAGGTCACGCTGCCATAGGCAGACATCCAAACTCCTTAAAATATTGTGTCACTTCACAACCAATTAATTGTCAGCGCCACCTGTGGCTGTTTACATTCCTGAACCAACAGATAATGGCATCCAGTAAAATCATATAGAATTTTTTTTGTATTCAACACTCAACAATGGAGTTGGAGAATAAAGACATTTTATGTGGGGAGAATCTTATGGGTACACCGGATAAAGAAGGTATTATAGTGAAATTCATATACAGTATTTTAGCTTACAGTGAAATTTTGTTGTGTAATGTGTCTATACTTTAACAAATCACCATCATATTCAAACCACTTTACTGTTGGTGTGATTTTTCACCATGCTTTGTGATATACTTGACTATAGTTTTGCATGCTTTGTGATATACTTGACTATAGTTTTGCATGCTTTTGGCTTTTTTTTTTCCTTCCTTACACATTGATTGTTTTTTGTCTTTCTGTCTCAACAAAAAATTATGAAATGTACTTATTTATTTCACTTAACATGTGTTACATTCACAATTTATTTATCTCATTCTATTCATTTAACATCATTTGTACACAGCAAATACTTTGACTGTATGTGTACTCTGTTAATTTATCATGTATTAATTCATTCAGGTTTAGATGGAATGTGTTTTAACCATTTCATATTATTTTTGGTTTACTTGGACCCAGTGCACATATTAACTAAGCATCTCTTAGCCATGTTAATTGTTTGCTTCTGACTAGACTAACAAGCTCACTTTTTAAATATTCAAACTTGGTAAGCACTTTAGAGGCTTTTCAGTCTCCCATAAATACTCTTTACATTTTTTTTTCCTTTAGTAAAATAATCTCTGAAACACAAATCACTGCCACACCGAAGATTCTAAGCAGCAATATTGAAAAAAATATAAAAAGATGTCAGGAATTCATATCAGTACTTGTGTGTGTGTTATTGTGCAACAGACGCAATGAATAGCTCCGAGATAAGCCAATAATTTCAGAACTCTTTCCTGTACGGTGTGCACTCATCGAGTGATGGTTAGCTGCTGATGCAATAGTTTATTTTTGTATTCTCTATGTTCCCAAATGTTCTAAGGATATGATTGACGGCTTTAGTAGACACACTGTGACGTGCCTTCAGTAGTTGGGCCAGAATTACGTTGCCTAACATCTTTCTTCACTTCAAACAAAAAAAAAATCACTCATCAGTCACGTTAAATAATACAAAACACAACTCCACTTGCTCATTCTTTGTTGTTGCCCCCCCCCCTTCCCCCGCCCAACTGAACTTTTTTTTTCAAACCGTGTTCTAATTTCGGTACCGCCTGCTTGGGAGATACATAAAAAAAAAAGCCGTTACAATAAGGTTTTGGGGGTTTAACGTCTTCTGCCTGAGCTGTTGCTTGTTGGTAGTAAACATTGCTAGTGTTCATGCCATAATAGTCACCCCACACATCTCGTGGAGTTAGGGGTTTTTCTTTATACTGCATTCATCGGCCAAAAAGAAAGCGTATATGTGACCAGCTTATATTCCTTGCGCATCACACGTTTAACCCAGTGGCGTACATACGTGGTGCGCCGGTATTCACCCTATAACCCAGTGCACTAGACCAGCTTATTAAGAGATTCGGTATAACCTAACCACTCCAAAAGTGTCCAATGCTTGGAAATCAAAATAAATTCTCCATGACTCCTACATTGTACTTTAATCTCTAAGCACACTACGCCCACTACGAAAATGTAGAATAATTGTATTTCTAATATAGTTTATTTTTATAGTTTTGCTCTTAGCATCCTTGTCATCCCTATTTCAACTGAACAGGGCTAAATTTCATAATTAGAACAGGTATATATTTTAATATCAGAAAAAAGGGTATATACTATCACATGGATGCCAAAAATGATCGTTATTAAAGTACCACATAAAAGTATATTGAAATGCGTTTTTCCCCCGCTTGCCAGTACGTTATATGTGTATAGATTTGTATGTCTAAAAGTATCATAATAAATTTTTTAAATGATATGCTAGGAAATTGTTTCGGCGTTCCAGTTTTGATACGAGTACCGTAATTTGCCTTTTCTGCACTACTATATAAAATGCAGACATTTAAAACCGGCAAACATTATCTTAAAATTATTGAAACTTAATTGTGTTGTTTCATTGGAAAAAGGATCACATTTATGGAAATTTGATATTAAGATAAAAGAGTCGAAACTGGCAGTTATTATTATTATATTTTTTGTAGTTGAAAAAATAGCTGACGTCCCTTTACAAGCGAGTGGGCCAACGGCTTGCCATAATAAATGATTGCTCTTTTTCATTACGGAGATATACGGTTAGGCTGTACCGAGGCGGGGTTGATAGAATGGCCAGAGTTTAAAAAACTGCGATTACCGTAGTGTGTGCGTCTTTAATTCGATTTTCCCCATATTTCCATAACCATTCCGTTCACACAATAGGCAATACAATTAAAAGCACTGCATGATTGCTATCACGCTGTTCTCTCCTTCCCTTCCTCCCTCTACTCCTGATAGGATAGAGCTGTACGTTGATGGTGCGTGAGGTAACAGGAGAAAGCTGTTTGTCCAATCAATCTGAACACTATATATGATCCCAACATCCACATGCTCCATTATGACATCGAGTTGTTCCTTTCATATCGGGGACTGGGTCGTGCCGTGAGCACATTACCGGGGGGGATTGCTTCGGCAAATAATTTCATTTACAGCTTTGTTTTTTTTTTTCATACCGTTTCATTTTCATCGCGCAGTCATACCATCCACTCAACTTTGCCTTACATATATTTTTATTAACATATATTATCTCTCCTCACATAAATCACCCGCTCTGGGTAGTTCTGTGTTGTTGTTTTTTTTCGTTTCCGGTGTGCGTGTGGTATCGGTTGAGTTTCGGGTGTGGTATCGGTTGAGTCTCGGGTGATGGCAGAATGCAAGTGTGACACGGTGCTAACATGACGTACAGGTCTCACATGCCAGCTCCGTGTGCCAAAGATTCTGTGCGGTGGTCTTACCCTGAGCGACACCACGTTGGGAATCTTCACCTGCCGTGCGACTGGGAAATGCATTTAATTTTAGTCAATTTGTGGGACTTGACTGAAAGTAAGTTGTTCACTGGTCTTTCTGGATCATAGTCTCTTTGTTGTTGTTGTTGTTTTTTTTTTAAAAAAAAAAAACATCCTCGCCATGAATGAATAAAAAAAAATATTTTGTATGTTTGAATGCTGTGACTTTTTGCTATTTTAGCCAATATGTGGGACTTGACTGAAACAAAGTTGTTAACTCGTGAAACAAAGTTGTTAACTCGTGAAACAAAGTTGTTAACTCGTGAAACTAAGTTGTTAATTCGTGATCATTTGTCGCTTTTTTTAAGCCCCCCCCCCTCGCCATGTATGGAAAAAAATTATTCTGTATGCATTTTATTACATTAGATCAAGGGAGTTATAGATTAACATTTAAAAACTTCAATTATTTCAACGGTTATATTATATAGAACTGTTAGATTAGCAAGTCATGTCGACACTTGTATAGATCTGTAAAAAATGTTGGTCGTGTATAAAATAATGTGTTCAATCTTATAATAAGCTGCATTAATGTCTATAAATGTATTAGTAATTGGAAGCGTTTCTTGTTGAATGGTGTCTAAATGTGTGAACACCCATCTGTGTTTACAGCTCACCACTGCATACGTACTTTGAAAGGTTTATCATTACATTGAGAGCAACTCGCCACTTATGACATTTATTGTTATTATATTTAAAAAAAAACATTTTACTTCATTGCGTGACTGGAAGTTTATAATGATAAGTCTATTTAGTCTGTCTTCAAACCAGTTCAATTGCCATTTATTTTGGCAGGTTGGTACAAAAAAAAAAGAGATCTTTTGGTGTTTGACCCAGTGTATAAACAACGGTAACGGCTGGGCGATTTGTATCATTTCCAACAATATCATCATGTAAGTTTAGCCCAAGCAGAGAAGCCCGGGAGCAATATGATATACCTGTCATGGCCAAAACTAGGCTTTTACATTCGTCGGCGACTTTCGATAACTTTTGTGCGGCCCACAAAGTTATATTATTTAATGACTTGTTTGAATCTTGATACATTGAAGCGCCTCCGTAGAGTGTAAGTTTACTACGTACAAGAACTGGAATGCATCGACCTCATATGCGACAAACCCTGTCATATAAAGAAATGCAATTATTATTGGATCTAGTCATGTATAAATCTGAAAGTTGCAATATTTTATTAAAATATACATACTTGTGCTTGCAGGTATGGAGACGGTAATAATTAATGGAAGCGTTTTAAGCCTATTTAGACTAGTCCACTACTTGTGTTAAGCTGGCATGGCTTGATACACTTCTTGTATAATAAATAAATACATGTATATGAAATATACGAAGCATTTTGGCCTCAATTAAATTTATTCGTGAGTCTGCCAGTGTACGGGGAAACATGTAAGAGCATGAAGCATCTTCAGACCTATATACACTTGTCAGTGCGTAATTCCTTTCTGTATTTAAGATTTGTTTCTTTTTACAATGCCCCACGTCTCAATACTGTAGATCAGGGCTTCTTAAACTATGGGTCGCGACCCTATTTGGGGTCGCGTAGCAAAATTCTGGGGTCGCGAGAGATAAAAATATAATTTAACAGAAAATTTTTTTTAACTTGTAAAATATTAATTTATTTTTCTTTTATATTTGTATGGGGTCGTCAAGAAACTCGCAATCATAAATGGGGTCGTGAATTACAAAAGTTTAAGAAGCCCTGCTGTAGATAGAAAAAAAACAAAAAAAACAAAGGGCGTGTGTAAGGTAGGAACAGATCCACCTCACACATAAGTTGGGATAAATTGATGCCACAATCTGTAGGCAACTCTGTACTGTGTACATCAGTGACAATGTTTTTAGACGCGCTGCATGCATGCACAGGTGTGAAAGGTATAACCCACATTTCAAGGCTGTTGTCAAACTATCGGGACATTATGCCGTCACTGGCCGTGGCCTCGATATCTATGCCCTACGGATGGTCTGGATGGTTTTTGATGACTAGCAGACCAAGCAACATTGTATACTGGCTGTCATAACACGGGAAGAGATCTCACCCCAGTGCTGAGCGGCCGGCCTGACACCGCGCTAGGATTTAGGAAGTCGAGATCCCGTGTAAACAGACTCGTGTTTAGCTATGGCGGCTAATCATACATTTGCCCCCGTTCCTAATCTTCTTACAAAATATTACCGTACTCGTTCTGACAGTTTCACCATTTGCAACGTTTCTCCTACAGTATCAAGAAACTAAAACAAAAAAAAACAAAATATATGGATTGCATCCAAAAATCCGCATTGAGGTTTTAAAGAATAAGGGCTGCAAACGAATTTTGTGAGACTCAGCTTACTTTCATTTCATTCCCATTAGTTCGGTTTTAGTTATTGGTTTTTTAACCCCCCCCCCCCGCTCTGTATATCCTACTATAATTTTTTAATATGTATTTTAAATGTTCAAATGGATGGCGTTTAGCATTAACTACTAAGAAGTACTAATAGTTGGTTTACCCAACCAGAGGCGTACCTAGAGTGAGGGGAGGGGGTCCGAATTCGAAAGTCCACCCTGGGCCCCAGCTTGAGGGGGGCCCCAAATTTTTGTTCACATGAAATATTAAGTAGATTATCTCATGTCATTGTGCCGAATCAAAATGCAGGGGCCCCAAAGAGGCCAAGCTCCCCCCGGGCCCCCAAATCCCTAGGTTCGGCACTGTACCCAATACATTTTTTTTAGCATTAATATCCTGGTGTTGGTTCTGGCATTATCCACCACTTCTCTCTCCGCTCAGACCCCGTTACCGACCCACTCCTTCTCGTTTAGCGCTCCCAGTTATTTTACATCATTTTAACCTCAATAGTCCCGACCCACCGAGCTGTCGGCTGTCCATGCAGGCGTTGATCTCTGATCTGTGTCGGTTTATTTGTTATATTAGTCTCTCTAATTTCCGTGAGGCAACAACACCGGCGGCGGAACGAAATATTTTAAGGGGGGGGGGGCAAGGCAAAATTCAAAGGGGGGGGGCGGCGCCCCCCTTGAAAATTTAAGGAGGGGCAAGACAAAATATGACCGAAAGACAAATTTGACCCCCTTAATTCTATAATAGAATATAGTAATTCTGTAGCAAGTATTTAATCGATATTATTAAAAAATAATATATTAAAAAAAATTACAAATGAATATTGAGCACTTCTGTCGTCAACTGATTCGTAATGTCAGTTTGTTTACAAATTTAATAGTGAAAATAGATCCGAAAATTACTGATAATTATCATGAATGATGATGAATATGAAACCGGAAACGGGAAACTCAATAAACAAAAAGTAATTTATGAAAAGATAATAAATAATTGTATTTTCTTTAAAAATTACATTTGCAGTCATTCGGTAGATGGCAATACTTCTCTATACTTATAAGACGCATTTGCTATCTGTCTGTCTGTTCCCTTAAAACTCAAGATCCAGACAACCAAATAACGTGAAATTTGGCACACGCAGTGGCGCAACCCCCCCCCCCCCCCCAACCAGGCCAAATCATCAATACATAATTTACGTAATAAAGACTGTCAAACTGTCTTTTTTTAATATGTGAGCCCCATAACATTTTTTGCTGGTTGCGCCACTGGGTACACGTACACAAAATTACATGGGGAATGTTCTTAAACAGGTTTCGTTCCATCTCAATGGGTACTTTAATTGTATATATTATTTTGGATATCAAAGACATGAAAATTGGCAAACTTTTACCCCGATTTCAGGTTTTACGAGCTTCTCTCCCACATAGCTAACTTACTATAAATATGATCGGTACGTGGAACCAAATATCTAGGGAGCGACCGATATGCCTTTTTACCGATAGTCCGATACCGATTTTTTCCCCCAGCATTTTTACCGATACCGATATTTTCTTTTTAGGGGCTGTCCATTATTTATGTCAACGAATTTTTGGCGATTTTTACCTCCCCCCCTCCCCCTTGTCAACAACTTGTCAAACTTCCAGAGACCCCCCTATAAAATTAAGTCAGTATTTGATTACCCCCTCCCCCCTAAAAAAGGTGGCTTCCAAAATGTTTATGTGGCAAAATTAGTAGGAATATAGTTAGTTTAATTAAAATACTGAATGTTAAGCGAGTGTGTAACACAGAACTACAAACGCTGCTTAATTTTCCTATTTATAAGTAATTATATTAAATTAAAAAAAAAAAGTAACATTGTTGACGTCAACTTTTCTTGACCTCCCCCCTCCCCCTTGTCAACAATTGTCAAAAATTTTCTGACCCCCCCCCCCGTCCCCGCTATTTTGTTGACGTAATTAATGGACAGCCCCTTAAGCAACAACAATGCAAAAACACGTGTTTTCTTCGTGCTGTATGACGTATATGACCCATGTTCAAATATTTTGCAACACTTCGCCCACGCGTGTCTTGTTTACCCCCCCCCCCCCAACTTCCCATCCCAAAAAAAAAAATACACACAGATGTTCACTAATTGTATCATTCAAGGTCATACATTAGAATTAAGAAACGCCAAATCTATTGTTTCAAGGTCATATCTCTGATGTGGACGTGACAATTTCTGTGTACGGGATTCTTTTCCTTTTTTTAAAAATCTTGTCTGATCTGGTTATAGAATTGGGTTATTTACTGATTTTTTTTCTGCAACTCTTTTGTAAAAAAAAAACAATGTATCGGCAGCCAAAAAACGGCCGGTCCGTTAGTTAACCCATAGTGCCAATATCGGTTTGACTATCGGTCGTTCCCTACAACAATCGGCCGATCCGATATTAACCGATAGTGCCAATATCGGTCCGATACCGATCCGATTATCGGTCGCTCCCTACAAATATCACATTACTTACTACATTATTACATTCCATTCCTTCATCCATAGGAATTGTCATCTTTTGCTACAGTCATGCCTAAGAGAGAGAGGGAAAGAGGGAGGGAGGGACGGAGAGAGAGGGCGGGAGGGAGGGATGGAAAGAGGGAGAGAGAGGGAGGGAGGGAGGGGAGGGAGAGAGAGAGGAACTGCCAAAAATGTTCTGTATCACATTACTTTAAGATAAATGTACCCTTTTATTGCATGCAAATAAACCCTTTTTTACGCGTCTTATTTTAAATCTTAATTAAACGTCAAATTACGCTTCTTAAATAAACAGAAAACATTATTTTAAACCCGGGCAAAGCCGGGTACTTGCAACTAGTTTTAAAATATGCCACAACAACTCTCAATAATGTGATTACTGTAAAATGTCAATTACTTATAATTTCTTTCAAATATTAAATTTAAGAAATAAATCAAATGAATTATGAAAATGATACATATAAACTAAAATGAATTACAAAGTTAAAAAAGTTAAATTTTTAGGGGGGGGGGCAGACTGGACATTCAAGGGGGGGGCGCCGCCATCCCTTCAAAGTTTTAGGGGAGGGGCAGCTGCCCCACCCCCCCTGCTCCTCCGCCAGTGAGCAACAACTAAGGCAAATAGTATCACTTTGTTTAAATTTTGAATGTACTGGCGAATAGGTAAATTTTAGGAAGATAATCTCTAGTTGCTCTAGATTTGAGACATGATTTGAAAAGTCATTATTTTTGTACGAGTAGTATTAAACATACCTAAAGGCACTTTATTTTATTTATTTTATTTTTGTTTTAAAGAATCGTTGAGTTGCTGGGTGGTTGAAGCCATTCTCCCACCAATATAGCTGATGCCCGTTACTTAATTACCATGTTAATCCCCCCCCCCCCCTATATTTGTTTCCAGGTGAGCTGACTTTTATTTATAGTATCGTGTAACAATTTCACTCCTCCTAGTTTTGCTAAGGGCAAATGAGAGAGGACGGGGGATGAGTACGATTATCTTACACACCTTGTTGAGGCGTGTACTCTCCTACCTTTTTATTTTTACCCCATTACTATTTGGTCTTCATACTTGGTGCTGTAAAACATGTACTTCAACCCTTCTCCCCCCCCCCTTACACTTTTTAGACTTCATTGGATGCTGTTTACATAACTCTTGCTTGTTAATATACAGTCCCTTTTTTGTTGTGGTTGTTTCCGTTCGATCTGTTTGGTCTTATTTACAACCTTGAGGCCTGTATGACACGTGGCAGAAGTAGCCCTCCCTTTGTTCAATATGTTGTAGTTCTCGGTGTTCTATGTGTAGTATTTCTTTTGTTCTATATGTAGTAGTTATGTTCTATGTGCATTAGCTCTTTTTGTTCTATATGTAGTATTTATTTTGTTCTATATATAATTCTTGTGTTCTTCTACATGTAGTAGTTCTCAGTGTTCTATATGTAGTAGTTCTTGAATATCTTTTTTTTCTTTTCTCCACCCCCCACCCCTCAATCCCATCCCTCCCCTCCCCCCTCCTTTTCTGACCCCCTCAGGTAGACTGAGGCCGTGAGTGCTGGATCGGGAAGCCCACCTCATTCATACCTGGTGTACATGTGTGTGTACTCCCTCTCTTCTAGTGGCTTGTGGTGGTTGTTGTTGTGTCGGCGGCTCTCCTCATGATCTCTGTATTTACACTGGCTGTATGGATATTTCGTATGTATGGCGATGGAGATAAACCGTATGGTTTATTTTATATGCCGCATCTATTTCTGTTGTCATAAAAAAAAAACAGCAACCAAACAACCCGGCCTTGACTGATCTGTCTTGTTAACTTTCGGTGGATTAAATGTGTTAAGAAATCTGAAAGGGGGAAAAAAAGAAAAACAAAGGATGAAGGGGGGGTCTGCATCACTAAATCTTACAGATTGTTTTCCGTGATTTGACCCTGAAACAAATGGCGAGGAATATGTTCAAAATTATTTGTAGAAAATGTTCAACGGGTAGAATGTTTTTTTCTTAAACTTCGGCTTAACGTGTGCCGGGATTAGCTAATTTTTATGGAGCTTCGTTCTCATCACATTGGTACAGCTGAAGAATGTGGTGTTTTCAAGTTGCTAAAGCATTGGATGGATGCTACGGTATAATACACTTTATCATATATATAATGAGTATATTAAAGTCTGAAATTGTGACAAACTGCTCTAGCTAGTTATGGCTATTGCTAAGTAAATAGAAATATCAATCGGTTCTCTTTACTAAATAGCTTTTGCTACGGTACAATTAGTCTGTAGCCAAACACAAATTCCAGACTGTTTACACTGAAAACAGCCAGAAAGCAAGATTGGATTTTTTTTTTTCCGAGGAAGGGTTTCTCTTTATAATTATTATCAAAAGTTTTTAATTTTAAGATAAGCAAAGCCCCTCCAAAAACAAACCAAAGCTTGTAATCTGACAACCACGTTCCGTACCAACATACACACACACACACACACCAAGTGTCACTTAGAAACAACTATGAATGTCAGAAAATATGTAAATATTTGAGACTGCTCATTGAGCCGTGTTGATTATCAAGAGACAAATGGCTCATTTAAATATATTGTTGGACAAAAAAACGTTTTATTTTCTATGTCTCGCATGAACAGTGAATTCGGCTCATGAACTGTTGGCTCCAGTGTAAGGTTTTTTTTTTCTCACCACCAATCCACCGTGCATGCTTAAGACATTTTATTTGATAAAGGTGTTGTTCACTAGTGGATACCATACATATATAAATATTATTCATTACTTCAAAATTGACCTTTCTGTCTGATTTCCAAGAGGCTCGTGAGCTTTTGTACGCGGATACGATCAAGTGTGTCTGTAAGATATTCACAGGATACGATCAAGTCTGTTTTGTCTGTCTGGATACTCACAGGATACGATCAAGTCTGTTTTGTCTGTCTGTGGATATTCACAGGATACGATCAAGTCTGTTTTGTCTGTCTGTAGATATTCACAGTGTGAACTCACGGCTCAGCTCAGATTCGTAAAATTCGTTGCTGACCTATACATACCGCTTTCGTTGTCTTCCCCCCCCCCTGCACATCCCTACTTTCATATTAACCCCTGAGCCTTTGTGGCCGCTCCTTCCCGTCACGTTTACTTTATCTCACCTCTTCGTCTTGTCTGAAATCATCTTGAGGGAGGTTAGGATGCTTGACATGCGTTTTTTTTACAAAAGGATCATGATTGCAAGTAAATGTTTGAATAGCGAGAGTCTGTTGGTAGAGACAGAGTCGGGGTAGGGGTTAGAAAGGGGTGGGGGGCGCTGACAGCTACACTTATTTGATTTTGCGTTTGATTTCATAAATTGTTTAAAAAAAAAATTTCAGTTACTGCATCTAACCAAAACCGAGAACTATATTGCCTTTCATATCTTCTGGCCTTTAAAAAAAAAAAAGAACATCAGTGGTAGGGGGTTAAATGGTTAGAGTACAGAAGGTCTACACTGTAAGTATGCACTCTAAGTAGTTTATGAAAACATTCTTTCTGTAGATATTAGGTTAAATGTTGCCATCATTAAATGTTTTGTGGTTTGTGTTCAAATTGGCAGAAGCTGTCATAAATAACATTAAACAGTTGTTTTTTTTTTTTGCGGTACATTTAGAACTTAAATTTTTTCTGAATAGAATTAGGATTCATCAAAAACTATAAGACACACTCATTCATTATTTTAATTTAAACCAATGTACATATCTGTTTTCATTAAAGCTATAATAAGCTGTGTTGGTACATACTAAGTTTTCTTGACCTAATTGTTTTGACAAAAAAAATCTTTGACAAAAGATACCTGTCCTGATTTTAATGAGACTAGTAAAAGGTGCACTATCGCTTAGATAATATCAGCAGGACTGCATCTGCTCATATGTACACAGACCCCCCCCCACACACACACACCCACAAACAAACACTTTCACCTTTCCAAAATACAATCTACCCTTCAACACCTCAGACCCCACCTCAACCCCTGTCCTCTGATGACTTTTCCTTTCCTGTCTTTGATTTTTACATCACATGCCAAAGTAAAGCCAATAGACTTTGTTTTGTTTTTTCATTCTTTTGCTGAAAGTATTCTTCAGTCATGTCATGTTATTGTGAAGTTTATGAGTTCTGATGCTTGAAAAAGTTGTTGAGTGAACACAAGTCTTTTAAATGTCCCAAGATTTATATTGAGTCTAGAATATACATTTATAAAATCTACATGAACTTGTGGACTATATACATATATCTTGTGTAAACATCATTTATTATTATTATTTTATTTTTTTTTAAATTATATTTTTGAGAATTATTTCTGTATTGTACACCCCCCCACGGAATCCAAGATATAATAGTGATTGAACTGCAGATAATCGTTGGTATTTTTATTCCATTTAACACAAAATCACTGACAGTTTTAACCACAGTTAAGGTTGTCTGTTGATAAAAAAAAGACAATTAGCATGAAATAATACTGGCATATTACTTTTAAACATGTCTTACCATTTATTGTCAACTTGTATGATTGTTATGTGACTTAACTTAAAATATTGCTAAACAATTTCATGAATAATAGGAAAATTATATCTTGATTGAATTTTTTTTTTTTTTTTGCTTATGATGGCCTATAATTATTAAATTTAATTTATTTCAGATCCAGATGATGTTGATAATGGAAGACAGCAAGGTAAAAATCTCACTCAGCGACCCAAAACTCCTCTAGATGGTCGCTCCAAAACTCCAGTAATCAGCAGTAAGTTGGGCAGCCCAAGACAAGGCTATATGGACATGCAGCAAGGTAGAAAAGATTATCAGGATGTCCATGACTTAAACAAATTTAACAGTAACCATTCCCGATCAGAGATTGAAGGACGGCCACCTCCTGGCCCCAACAGACCAGAACTTACTCAGCGTTATGACACCAGACTTCGGAGTACAGATCCTAGAGATCCTTTCCAAAGGTCATATCCTTCTCCAGTGTCTCATTCGGTGCAAAACAACATTGGTGCAGGAGATGACAAATGGGGTGGGTATGGTCGTGATGTTAAACCAGGGCAGTTTCGCAGTCGGACACCTGGCCCTGAACTTATGGCACGAGGTGGGGCTGGACCTGATTACATTAACAGCAGACCAGAAATCAGTCGACCCAAAACACCTACTGCTGCTGACATGCGTAGCAATGGGAAACCCCCAATGTCCAGCCACTCTTATGGTGCTGGTGACTTTCGAACCAGTGGTCGCTACACACCCAACCCTTCTTCTGAGCAAGGACGACAGTATCGTCCACCGTACCAAGAATACAGGAGTAATTGGCCAGACTTTTCATCTCCACCTCCTCAGCGAAGATTTGGTACTTTTGAAAACCAGTCCTTGAATAGAAGCTATGCAGGAGAGTTTCCACGCCCAACCTTCCAGAATGCCTCAGGACCCAGTAGAATGCTAAGACAGAGCACGTCATTTGAAAGTGAGAACCCTGCACCAAGCAGCATTACAAGAGTACCTCGAATTCCACTCCCACACCCAGCTTTCCCCAGTCACTCTCCTCGGTCACAGAGTAGAGGCATTCCAGAAGAAGAAGGTCAGGTTGTAGAGATGTTGGTTACACTACATAGGCAAGAAAGTGGCTATGGTTTTCGAATTATTGGTGGAACAGAAGAAGGCTCACAGGTAAATTTTATTTTTTAAATAAAGCCATACCATTTTTTTTTTTAAATGTATGTCACAGTGAGAATGACCTCTCTGAGTAAGCTATAATATTTTTCATTTATAGTTTTCACATAATATCACATCAGAAATGCATAATATGAAAACTTAACATGCTTTTTAAAAAATGCCATGAACAATAACACTCTGATGACTCCTGCCTTTAAAGAACTGGTGGGAATACCAAATAAAACCATTATGGTTATAATAGTGGAGTAAAACTTTTAGATTTTATTGCTCCACATAATCTATAAATACTCATTAAAAAAAATATTGTCAATTATAAATTGTAATTATTATGTACACAGTAATCTTCCCTAAAAAAATGAGCCTTAAAAAGTTTCACAATTAAAATATGTTCTTAATTAATAACAACTTTTCACAAATTTCAATATGTTACTATTAAAAGATCATTATTTTGAATCTTGTGTGTTTGTGTAAAGCTTAATATTTTACTTTTCGAATTGCTTTGTAAAAAAAAATTGAAACTGACCCACAGATGTTTTAGTCACACATCCATCATTGCTATTTATATTTGTATGTAGGTTCCTTGTCTCATCAGATAGTCATGCCTAACAGTTCTTACCTAGGCTTTTTTTTTTATGTAACTTGTGTGAAAGTTAAAAGGTATTACTACTACTGAGGTAGCAGAACATTTATCTTTTACACCTGTTGAGGATTTGTCTTGAGTAAATTTACCTCCTGCTCAGATAAAATGTTACACAATTTTCTGCTGCATGAACTGCAGAATTACACATTTTGAAAACCAACACAAATTATGATGCTGTCGTTGTTTTTCTACTTTGATGGTTTACTTAAATTTAATCCATTTTATGCAAGAAAAGAAAAAATTTCATGTTACCTTTTATACATACATACTTTCTCTTTAATAATCATACATTGCATTACACTTAAAAGTTCTTGTTTTTAAAACGTGTCAGTTTCAGAATAATTTTGCCTTCCATTTTTGTTTATTTTTGTAGAACTTGTCATCTTTTAGTTAATATTGTGAACCTTTTTTGTTTAACCTTATGTTAGTGGACTTTTTTTTTCGCCAAAAATGGTATTTTGTAGAAATAATGAATAGTTCACAAGTATATAAAAGTGTAATGAGCTATCAAAGAAAATTTATATCGCAGACTCTAAATGCTTGAATTTATTTTTCTTATTGTATGTTTCCTGATTCAGCAGGGATTCATTACCATTCTCACACTGAATGTAGCTTCTTACTCTTCAGCTATCACTTTTCCTACCTTAATTATTAGAAATATGAAGATTGAACATATTACATGGAATAGTAAAAAAAAATGGCATTAAGAAAACTTAAAAAGTAGTATTTCTTAGTGTAAATATTAATCAGAAACACTTTAGAAGTGTGAAAAACATTAAGAGTTTACTGATAATTAATTAACTGTGTGTGTGTGTCCATGCACATGTGAGCTTAAAAAAGACATTTCAAGGGTTGTAAAAACATAATAGCCCCATTAGGGATTCCTTGCTACCTGTTGTTTTTCTACAAGTCTTGGATGCATGGGGTTTAAAAAAAAAACAGCTGATCAATTGCTACAGGCTCATGGGTGCACAGATCACCTGCTGTGAGTAATTAAAGTCATTGGTAGCTCTCTCTCTCTCTCTCTCTCTCTCTCTCTCTCTCTCTCTCTCTCTCTCTCTCTCTCTCTCTCTCTCTCCTTTCCACAAGAAAGTTAATTTTGAGCTTTGTGTGTCATGTTTTTGTGAGATTTTTGTTTGGTATAATTAAGCTTTGTACATTGCAAATTGATAATCTGCAATCTAGTTTTTATTTACTATAAAACATTACTGGGAATAAATTGTTTTTTTTTAAAACAAAGAAACCAATGTGAGCTAAATAAAACCATTACATTTTTTTATGTCAGGCTTTGGCAGCTTTTCAAACCTTTTAAGTTTGCATGTTGTCTTTAAAAAAAAAAATGTTCTTGAAACTATTTGAGTTAAATCATTAAGAGCCAACCAAGTTTTGTCCTGTTTGTTAAAAAAAATCCAAGCTTACATCTATTGTCATTTAGAAAATTAAACTTTAACAGTACTTTATATTAATTGTCCTGTCAAAGGTCAAATTTTGCGAATTAAATATATTCAAATAGATAAATAAAGTAACTCACTTTATTAGATTTAAAACTTAGGGTATGAAGAAAGGCTAACTTTTCTTATTTATTTTTAAAAAATATGAATGCTTTATCCCAAACAATACAGTTTTTTTTTAATCAATTTTCTAATTATTATTATCTGTATGAGGATTTAAACTATGGTAAAAAAAAATTAAATGGCAGTTTTAATTGATTTTTTTTCTGAATAAATGGGGGAGGGGGCACAGTTTTATTTTCCCAGTTGTCATAAACCTCTTGGTAATAGTTATGTAAGAAACTATGCCTAATCATGTAGAAACATGTCATCTATACTTAGCCGCCCTTATGGCTAGAAACAGGTGAACTACTTCAACTGTCCTTATGGCCTACAAGGCTCTTGAGTGTTCATTTGACCTTACTGTTAACTTGTGGAATATAAAAGGCCTGTATTATATTTTGTTTCAGGTTTCTGTTGGTCATATTGTGCCAGGAGGGGCTGCAGACTTGGATGGACGTTTAAGGCAGTTTGATGAGATCACACATGTTGATGGCAACAGTGTGGTGAATGCTTCCCACCACAAAGTGGTTCATCTCATGACTAATGCTGCACTCAATGGCCGTGTGACACTTACCATTAGGAGAGTTCTTGGGCCAGGTAAGAATTAAAATCATTAGAAGTTGTAGCTTTTTTTTTTAACCAATTTTTTTTTTTTAAATTGTCAAGATTGTTGCTATTTTTGATTACTAACAAGTGTTAGGATTGTGTACATCTTTGTGCCTATCTCAGCATCTCACTTTTTCTTTGTTTTATAGAAACCAGTACAAGCCCTCAGTATCCGTATGATGTTGTTGTATCCCGCAGAGAGAATGAAGGCTTTGGTTTTGTCATTATTTCATCTGTTAACAAGTCAGGTGCAAGTGTTGATGAATATATTGGTAATTTTTTTTTTTTGCATTATTTAATTGAAGTAATATTTATTTATTTAAAATATGATGCTTTTTTTTTTCCCCGAATGAGAGTACATTTATTATACTGCATTTCTCAGTGGACTAAATAATCAGTAATGCTTCTAAAAATATTTCAAAACAATGAGGGATTCTGAACGAAAAAAAACTTAGACACTTATTAATGATAACAAGTGAACAATTGTCAGTTAAAATATTTAAATGTATCTAGTTTTTCAAAATTCCTGAAATTTTTATTTTATATTAGCCAATCTAAATAATAAAGCTCAAAAATGAAACGAGATCAAAATAAGTGAAAACTGTGTTTTCATCAATAGCTGCTGTTTAAGATTTTTGATTGATAAAAAGGCTAAGTGAAAATTAGCCAATCTAAATAATACAGCTCAAAATCGAGATCAAAATAAGTGAAAACTGTGTTTTCATCAATAGCTGCTGTTTAATATATTTGATTGATATAAAAGGCTGAGTGAAAGAAAACTCATATTGTGGTAAAACTGCTAAGTTTCACTTAAATGATTTTCCTCATAATCTTATCCATTAAACACCACCACTTTCAGATGGCAGTGACAATCATTCTTCACAGGCAGTTGTCTACCCATGGATCGGTGAGACACATTGGGTTACTGTTTCATTATTGTCAGAACTCACCACAATAATCAAATTTCCATTTGCGTAATTTTGCTGCGACAGTAACACCATGTCTATGTTTTTTTTTATTACTTGCCATGAAAGGTCAAAGCTTTTTTCTTAAATAAGCTTAAATCTGCAGTACGTTACTTGAGATTTGACTCAAAAGGATTTTATTTGGGATACTTTTTGTTTTCAGTTTAGTTTGTTGAGTTGTTCTTTTCATTTCCCCTGTTTATAATTTAAAAAATGCTTCCTTATAATTTTTAAAAAGAGATTTTTAGTCCTGTGTATTACGCTATTAAATGATGGCAGGATTTTTTTAATATATTGCATCGCTCTCTTTTTATATATAAGTTTATATATATATATAAATATATATACATACATGTTACATCCAATGTCTGCTAGGCGGCCAATCGCAGACATTGGCCAGCTAATATATATTATTAAAACTTCAAATTATATAATAGAAAGAAGAAATTATTCATTATAATATTTATTTTATTTATTAAATGTTCATATTAAACTATTGCACTGCATTAGATTAATAAAACACATATATTGCTTTTTTTTTACCCTTGTTATAGACTTTGTGATACATTTCTGTGGCATAATAAAATTATGCTTTAGAGCTTAAGGCCACAACTCATTTATTTATTTTCATTTTGCAGACATAAACACACGAACATTAAATTTTTGTACATGCCATTAGTCTTTTTTTTTTTTTTTTTTTAATTGCCTTTCTAGATTTCATTTCCACTTTCAACTTAAGAATCTAAAAATTTATTATATGGAGAATTTAAAAAGTAAAATCACTTTGATATTTTGATTGATGGAAAGAAAAAAAGCCAGAAGACTTACTTTTACTTGTAGTGAAAAATGTTTTAAGTATCAGATGTGAAAAAAAAAAAAAAATTTTTTATTTCATGCTTAAGTTTTATTATCTGAAATCTCTGATTTCTTCATTAGTTTCTCACTTATATTTCGAGTTATGCATGCTTTAGATGTGATTTATTTGCAGTGGTTTTTTTTATAGTAAAAAAAGAAAAAAAAAGGACAACTAATATTTAGTGTCAGTTTGTGGATTATTATTTTTTATTTAAGTGGTAACTTTTTCTGTATATGTCATAAGCATGTTTGTTTTTGTCTGACAAATTTCTTTTTTTTTTATCATTGCTTTGATTGCCATGTAGATTAGAATAAAAAAAAATAACATTCACTTTGTTTTCACAAATAATTCAGATTGTAACTTTATTGTCTCATTGGTTAGTTTTATACTACTGTAGCTTGCTTATTATAACCGACTTTAGATTAAACTTTCATTGTTTATATTTACTAGATAGAAAAATATTTTAAAAAAGGTCTTCTGATTTTTTTTCTTTAAAATAAGTATTAATGTATTCAAAATATAATGAATTTTTAAGTATTGAAACTCAAGTAATAAATGTTATTATTGTACTTAATACATGTGTATATATATTTATATATATATATACATGACATAAATATATATTCCAATACTTTTTTTTTTGTTATCATCTGCCTTCAACCTTTTAATTGAGGTGCACTGTATATAGATGAATTAAGAAAAGGAACCTTTATTCACTAGCTAGTTTTCAGATTTCATTATTTATTAAAAATATTTATTATTTAAAACTGTTTTTGTAGGTCACATTCAAGAGAATAGCCCTGCTGCTCGCTGTGGTAGACTTCATGTGGGTGACAGGATATTAGCAGTCAATGGAGTAGACACCTCAAATATGCGACACAAAGATGTTGTTAGTCTTATCAAAGACTCTGGTTTCTCAGTTGCTCTCACAATTGGTCCACCTCCAGGTAATTTTTCTCCCCATAATTTTTTGTCTTTGTATTCTAATTTTTCTGTATTCTTTTTTTCCCATTGCTGTGATTAGTCTTTTAAAATTCATTGGTTTGTTTTTATGTTATCAGATGATGGTTCAAGTACTACATCTCAAAGGGTGAGTTTTTTTCATTTTTTTTTTAAAAATCATTTGCTATCCTACAATTAAGCTAATAGCATATTTTTTTTTCTGCAGTTTTAAAAACTATTTAACTTATTTCCACAGAGTTCTGCAGGATCAGTCATGAATGCACCACCTTATCCAGCTGATAGGCCAGATATGAACATACAGTCATGGGAAAGGTTTGTCTTCATTTTATATTGACATTTTCTTTTGGCGTTATTTTTTTATTTTGATATGTTAATTTTAAAACTTAAAAAATGTTATTTTCAGCATATAATTGTATTA
Organism: Bulinus truncatus; assembly: GCA_021962125.1. Classification (NCBI taxonomy): domain Eukaryota; kingdom Metazoa; phylum Mollusca; class Gastropoda; family Planorbidae; genus Bulinus; species Bulinus truncatus. The sequence goes on from JAGDYQ010000248.1 coordinate 291,450, forward strand.
ATTGTAATTATTTTTCTATTATCTTTTTAGAAATCAACCTGGGTTTAGGGACTTAAATAGACCTAGGACACCTAGTAACCAGGTACAGTTAAATTGTTTATGAATTACTGTTTAACATGTTTCTGCTTCAACCATTATTTTACCAAGGTTTTTTTTTCCAAAAAGATTCTTGTAGCTTTTCATACTGAGGGGAGTAGCTTTAATAAACTAAACAGCTACATGTTTTATTTTTAAAAATGACAATTATTGATAATTTTAAATGAAGTTGATTTTTACTAATAAAATGGATTAACATCAGTTTAATTTCTGACATATATATTTTTATTATCAATATACATGTAAATGGAAATAAGTTTTTTTTTAGATTTAAAATGATATTATTTACGCTGCTATTTTTTCCAGTCATACAAAAATCAATTCTACATGTAAAGGTTATTGTATTTTCTTAAAAAACGGAAATTTCATTAAAATATTTTTTGGTTTGATATTGTATACCAATGATCTAAGTTCCAAATTAATGTTAATTTACAAAGACCTTTAAAAAACATGTGAAGTTTGGTGGTTCAGGAGTAAACACTATTGGACACTTTCAGAGGAAGTGTGATGTTAATGTCTAATTTTTTTTAAATCACATGATTAGTGGTTCTTTTTTAGAAACAAAAATATCAGTTCATGATATTATTAAAGATAAATTTACCATGTACAGAAATACCATTTTTCTAGAAATTTGCAAGAATGTTTATTTAATAAATGAGAAATATAGCGTGATGTAACTTTCTTCAATTAAAAGGGCTCTGATGACAGTGGAGAGATATATCAAGTAGAATTACATCGAGGGTCTCGTGGATTCGGGTTCTCCATCCGTGGTGGTCGTGAGTTCAATGCCATGCCTTTATTTGTATTGCGTATCGCTGAGGGTGGTGCTGCTGATATGGATGGAAGACTTAGAGTTGGGGACCAAATCCTTGAGATCAACAGCTTCAACACAGATAGTATGACACACACAGAGGCCATTGAAATAATACAGAATGGTGGGCCTAGTGTCCGACTGTTGATGAGAAGAACCAATAAACCACCACCTATATTTGGTAAGCTCATTTAGTATTTAAAGTGGGTTTTTAAAAGACCTTGTTTTATTTATAAATATAAAAAGCATTTTGAAAAATTAATTAATTAAAATTCTTTAATTATTTTATTTAAATTACTTAATGATATACTGGAGTTTTATTCGGTAAGCTCATTTGGTAGTTTGGATGGATGGACTGTTGACCTGAGAGTCCTGGGTTTGATCCTCAGTGAGAACCATGGAATTTTTCCAGGTGAAATTTGCTGCAAAGTCACCTCTTTCTAAGTCCACCCAGCTTTAAATTGGTACCTGACTTAAGTTGGGCGGCTTAGCATTGTGCTGATTACACAATCTCTTCATATGCAGAGGTTATAGAAACAGATGAATTCTCACTTCATCTGCCCAGCTGCCCCAATAGGGCTAAGGGAACTTTACTTTTCGTTTGGTAGTTGTCGTGGGCTGTTAACAGAAACCTGTCTTCCGTTTTACTTAGAACAAATAGACACTGTCAATTAAATAGTAAAGTAAGTAAAGTAAAGTTCCCTTAACCCTAACGGGCCATCGGGGGCAGATGAAGTGTAGAATTCATCTGTTTCTATAACCTCGGCATATGAAGGGGTTATGTGGTTAGCACAATGCCCAGCCGCCTTTACTTCCCCTACTTAAAGTCAGGTACCCATTTAAAGCTGGGGGGACTTTCACCAGGACCTGAAAAAATCCCAAGGTTTTCATTGAGATTCGAACCCGGGACCCTCCGGTCAACAGTCGAGCGCTCTACACCGCACGACCGCCCGTCCCCTTGTCAATTAAAGAGAGGATTTAAATAATCTTATTTGATTAAGCTCAAATTTCTAATTGATATTGTAGTTTCAGTTCTCTCCTAACTATCTAACAATATAAATTACACAGATGGTCCACCTGCTTCACCCACTGGCTTGGCTCCAACTTCATTGTTTAACCAGAATATTCCCTCACTCACCAATGGCCCCATAAGTCACAGTTCTCCTCACATGACAAGAAGACAGCTACAGCAACAGCCTCTGCCACCACCTCCACCAGAACTCCAGCACTACCATAATTATCCATCATTTCCTCCACCTCAGACGTCATCACCTCCATCACAACAGCAGCATTCACGTTTCAACAACTACTAAATGGCTGGAACTCATTTGGTGGCAGACTTTCAGTTTCAGATGTAACATTGGTGGATTTCAGTGATGTTATAAATATCAACTATTCCAGGAAATACTTTTTTTTTTTATTATGTTATTGTTGTAAGTGAACTTTTTTAAAAAACTTTCTAGAAATTGTTCAGTTATTTTAAGATATTAGTGCCTCTAAAAGGTGTACAACATCTATACCAGTCAGAAGATTGAACAAATGATATTTTTATGGTTGTATTTGCTCTTGATTTGTGGTTGTACAAAAATTAATTACGTAAGTGATAAAAACATTTTCTTTATTTATAATATATGTATGTAATGCACTCTTCCGTTTGTTTATTGCTAAAGAATATTTGACAACATAAAAATCAAAATTTGCCAATGCGTAATGTAAATAATATTAGTTAACTTGTAAATGTTCAATGCAAAACAAAAATAAACAAACTTTAACTTGATTCTATGCATTTTATCCTCATCACAGTAGTTTGATGATTGTAGCATTTTGTTTGTTTTTAACTTATAATAGTGCTGTATGGAGATGGGAAATTATATTTCATTTAAGTTTTTTACTGGATTTTTAAACCTCACATTTATTTTTAATTTATAAATAAAATAAAAATATCTTGAATCTGTGCTTCAGATATATATATTTTTTCTAAACAATATTGTTAGTGAATTTTTTTTTTAAACTTTCTAGAAATTGTTCAGTTTTAATATTAAAAAAAAAAAAATTCAAATAACCCAGAAAAAAATAAATTTAAAATTATTTTTATTCTTTTATAGAATTTACTTTTTCAAGTAATGATATTTGATTAATTGGTATTTCAAATTATTAAAATTATTCTCAATCAGGTTTAAATGATTTATGTGCAGTTTGTAAGCACTTTATGATAAATTTGAAATGTAATTTTGAAAATATTTTTCTAAGTTATTTATTTTTCCCTGCAATTTACATGCATCATATAAAACTGCTTGATGCAGTCTTGAAAATCAAAGCTGTGTACATAAGCAAATTAATAAACATTAATATATTTTGAAATGAGTATGTAAATTAAGAGTTTTGGCAGTTGTAAACTGATACAGAATTTTGTCAGCTAAAGACCTGTAATTTTTTTAATTATTGTTTCTGAGAGTTGTAACTAGTTCTGGGCTGATTAATGGCAATCAAAAGCATTGAAACTATTATGGTTTATTTTTTTTTTGGGGGGGGGGGGGGGGGGGGGTTCTCAGAATCAAATAATGGTTTTCCTAACTACTTATTTCTCAGCATAAATGACTTGTGCAAATGACAAATGTATAAAAACATAAGGTCTGGTATTTAATTTGCATTGTATTTCAATTATTTTTGTGAGTTAATAATACATGTACTTATTTCTAGAGCTTTCTTAAAAGCTCCATTAGTTCTTAATATGGGAATAAGAAATTTAGGAAAGAAACATGAATTGTATCTGACTGGGCAAAACAAAAAAAGTATCATCCCATCACTGGTTGCAACATACATGCCATTTCTAATTTATTGTTGCATGTATTAATTGAAGCAATATGTGATTTTTTTTTTTGTGTTCTGTCCTCAAACAACTCTTGTGTGCATTGTGGTAACATCTTTAAAAAACTATGCACAACTTCCTACTTCTAAAGCATAATTCTGTGATAGTTATGTGTGCTGAAGAGCAGTTCTCTACTGTTATTTTTATACATATACATGTACATTGTATTAATCTTGTTGGCCCTTGTATATTGTTTCTGTCAAGGCAGTTTTTATTTAAAGAGTTGAAACTTCACTGCATTTTTCAGCTAAATTTTTTTCCCTTGCTTGTTGTTGAAAGATTCATTTGTAAGTTAACAATTCTGATAAATATTTCAGACTATTTAACCTAGATGTTTCATTGAATCAAGTGTTACGTTGTTGATTTTTAAATTATCTTTTTAATTAGTATTTTTTTTATATTTATGTGTTGATACACTTTAAGCACCATTTTTGTTTAAATTTACAAAATAGAACCGTGTAACGAAAATTGTACTGATTATTTTAATAGATATGTTGTTATATATATATCTGAAAAATTTTAAAGCAGATATATTATACAAAAAAAAGTTCTTTAAGTTTTGAGATAATCAGATGTTCCCTTTTTTCTGCATTGAAATTGGCATAATTTGTATATTTAAAAATATTGGCATTTCGCGTGTCAAAATTTCCAAGTCTCAGTATTTCATAAAAGTGCTTAAACATGTACATAGCTATCAAGTTTTAACCGCATGCTTCCCCTGTAGCATTTTTATGCTGTATCTTTTCATTTTATACCATTATACTTTTTTTTTTAAATTGTAAACTGTGCCCTTATAAGAATATTGTTATCTATGTATCCCAATAGATGTGCAGACCAAATCTTATAAGTGAAAGTGGTTGTGTTGAACCTTTTTTGTTTTATTTAGATCTGAAAAAGGTTTAGTTTTTTTTCAAATACTTTTTCTGTTCAAAAGATTGGTTTATTTTAGCTAAATTTTTAACCCTAACCATGATACTAGAGCAAATTTATAATTAATTTAAAATAATCTATTTTATTGTCATAGCTCAGTTGTGTCACAGCTTACACATTTTAGGATATTATTGGTGTTTATTTTCATGATTAACATTACATGTATAAACATATGCACATTCAAATGGAGATTTCATAGAAATATTTTTAAAGTTCAATAGTTTCAGATATTAGCTTATTAAAACGGAGACAACTGTGTTTCTAATTGATTAATTTTGAATTTATTATAGCTTCACTCTATTTTTTTTAAACAAACATTTCGTTTTACTGGTCCATTAAATCATTAAATTTTGTTTTTTAATTATTTTTTTCTATTTTAAGTGAAGTTAAGTATATTTGTTAAAAACAATTCTAAAAACATTTTTATTACAGGTTGTTTTTTTTTTGACAATTTTATATAGGTTTTTTTTCTTATATTTTTTTATTTTTTTGATTTTATTCAGTGAAATGTGGTTGTGAAAACTGAGAACAACTATGATTGTGTATGTGACAAAGGTTGTTTTTTTTTACAAGCATTGTACTTAAAAGGATATTTTTATTGACTCAGTTATGTTTAATGATTTGTTATTTTTTTCTTGTTTATTATGTAACATATTTTATTAGTAAAAAAAACATGTATGCAGATATTGAAAGAAAATAATGATGTAACAAATAAATACATACCTGAAACACACAATAGATTTTGTGTGAATAGAAAAACTGAGTTGATTATTCCTGTTGAGCCTGCAGATATTAGTGACTAAGCTGAGTGGATGCTTTCATTTCCATCATTCATACATTTGTTGACAGTATACATTCACTTAACTACTAATTTGAACTTCTGTCCTTCATTTTCCCTCTCATTTAATTATTCATGATTACACCATTAATGAGTTTAGAAAGTTTGTGTCTTCTGATTTGACTTTATAACAATCATTTGAACAATTGTCTTCTCCGTGTTGCATAAGAATGAAGTGAAACGAATATAACATCTGTTTAAAAGCCAAACAACATAAAACATGATGTTGATAATTTATTTCATTACAAAGAATGTCCCCATCGATATAAAATCCTTGTTATCTTATACTCCTTATGATCATTGTTTTAAAAAGAAAACATTCTTAGTTTCATTACTCAATTAGTACATTTTTTCCCCACCTAATATGATAGGCAGTAGGCCATTAAAAAAAGACAATGATATTTAATTCAAGAGCTTTGTATGAGTCAACAATGAGAATAATATGTCCAGTGATGTGAGACCATGTAGCTTCCCGCCAACATTGAGGCTTAGTAGGAAATAACACATCTGATTATTTGTTTTCTCTCAAGAGAATTTATTTTTTTAAGTGTTAACAGAAATGTAAATATTAACATGGTATAAATTATCTTATAAAAACACAAAATGAATGTATGTATACAGTATATGAATATGTACAAGAGAACCCAGCTACTTCTTTTAACAATAAATAAAATACCTTTTTTTCTATTAAACCGTTGCTAGAGCAAAAAAACATGTTTCACATCAAAACTCTTAAACAGTATCTGATAATCTGGTTTTTCTGTCAGTTTTTTTTTTTATCTCTTTGTAATTTTCAGGTTTTGCTTTAATTGCTCTAATAATTAAGACTTAGCTGCGCAAATAAATCACTGACTACCATGAAAAATAATACAGCAGTTCTTCTTCTTCTTTGGACGTCTGGTCTGCTCCCTCATCTTCCTTTTTCTTCAACATTGGAGGTTCTGACCTGAATACAAGTTTCTTGCCAGTCTGTTAAATTATACAATTTTCAAGAATTAAAATTTGTTTTTATTGTTACTGCAAAAATTTTCTAATGAAGTTTTATAACTTGATTGTAATTTTAAAGACTATTATACCTTCTTTTTAGGTTCTGCTTGAGCACGTTCTAAAGCCTTCTTAACTCTTTCTTCTTGGTGCAGCCTCAATAACTCCATTTTTTCTTCTCTCATTTTCTGTCTTCTCTCCTTATCTTTGGCCTAATACAAAAAAATATGACATTTTAGTCACAAAGTATATGTTTAAAACTTTCAGATTTATTGACCTTGATCAGTGGATTAGAAAATTTTCTACAATGTAATGAAAGTCATTTGTACCAAGATTTAAAAAAAAGTCAGTAAAATATATGCCAACTGTGGTCTCTGCCTTAACTCATTATGACTGTATTTTTTATATGTGAATTTGAAATTTGTCTTGATAAATGAATACTCTGACAATACAGCACCAAACACAAGGCCGTCTTAACTCATGGGGATGAAAGAAGAGCACTGCAAAAACCTTCCGAATAGTGGATATCACGAAGATCATAATGTAGGTCAATGTACTGATAGAGTAAGAAGATAAAAAGGCAAGAAAGCCTTTGAAGCAGCCCCAAAATTATTGTTGGCTGGAAATCTCTGGTAATTTTATTGCATCACAGGATGTAGAAGGAACGACTGGCATTAAAGAATACTATAAATTAAAATATTGAAAAAAAAAAAAAAAACAGTTGAAACTTATGGGCTCACTTTCTCAGCTGCTTCTACTTTATCTTGGGGCATGGTTTCAATGGTCTCAAACAATTCTTCCAGTCTGTTTTCAATGTTTGTCAACATCTGGAGTGTGCTGTACAGAGAATAAAATGAATTTATTATTAATTCATTTGCCCTCGATGACACTTCAAAAAAACCTTACTTTACTTGTCTGAATTAATATATTAATGCGTTAAGGATTTTTTATAATTTAAAAAAAAAAAAAAAGATTTCTACCTTATATTAGCCTCATTGTCGCCTATACAGCTCCTGTAAACTTCTTCAACTTTTTTATTCAACTCTGCCAACCTCTGCTCTTGATCATCATCTGCTTTGAATTCACCATAATTGAACATTCTACATAGATAAGAAAAACAATAAATTATTATGATGTTTTAAAAAAGTTAAATTTCTTTGTTGATTAATTGTAAACAAGGAAGAGATGGCCGAGTGGTTTAGATGATCGACTGTCAATCAGAGTCCTAGGTTTGATCCTCAGTTGATAACCAAAGGAATTTTTCCAGGTTACATAATATAATTATGCTTTAGAACTTAAGGCCACAGCTCATTTATTTATTTTCATTTTGCAGACATAAACACACGAACATTCAATTTTTTTACATGCCATTAGTCTTTTTTTTTTAATTTCCTTTCTAGATTTCATTTCCGCTTTCAAATTAAGAACCTAAAAATTTATTATATGGAGAATTTAAAAAGTAAAATCACTTTGATATTTTGATTGATGGAAAGAAAAAAGACTACTTTTTACTTGCAGTGAAAAATGTATTTAGTAAATGTTTTATTCTCTAAATCACTGATTTCTTCATTAGTTTCTCATTTATATTTTCAAGTTATGCAAGTTTTAGATGTGATTATTTGCAGTGGTTAAAGTCACACAAGTACACCCCGCTTTAATTAGGTATCTGTCTTAAGTTGGGGAAGTATAGGTGACTAGGTGTTGTGCTAACCACACAATCCCTTTATGTGAAGAGGTTACAGAAACAAATGAATTCTAAACTTCATCTGCCCCAACAGCCCTTTGGGGCTTATGGAACTTTTTCATTAAACATATTGAATTTCATATAGAATTATCTAAAATAATTTCAGCATTATTGCAGAAGCCCTTTTTTATTGAGACATTTTTAAGTATCTTTCATGTTTATCCTTTTCATTATTATTTCCTTTAGATTAAGAAATAGTTTTAGATTTTAGTCAAATGCTTGGAATTTTACTCTTCAACATTGTTTTTTTACATGCATGAAAAAATTAGTGGTGCATGTCAGAAAATTTTTTTTACAATATGTTCATCAGTCAGTTAAGATTTTGTACATGCATTTCATAATTTATTTTAGATCGCAGATAATATGATTCTTCAACTTTAGCTAAGGATTCTACACTGTTGAGGGGAAAATATTGTAATTTATTATCACATACTTGGCTTTGATTTTCAAATCCGCTGCCTTAGCCTCTTCTTTCTGAATCTCAGCCTGCAATCTGTCAATTTGTTCCTTCAGAGTTTTTGTTTCTGATTCCCTGTGACAATACAAAATACACATAAAAGCGTACTTGTGCAAAACAAAAAATTCCTCAGTGGCATGACAAAATATGAGTTTGCTACTGTAGTTGACAACCTGTGCTGAAACAGAGGAAAATGACTTGGACATCCAGCCCCTGCTGAGATTCTCTTCTCAGCCTGAAGGAGATATACAAACAGTGGGGCCATCACTTACTTCATTTGTTTTTTTATTTTTAAAAAACTTAAATTTCACAATATAACAAAACACTTTATTAAATTGTACTATAATAATTTAATTTGCAAATAAATAACCAGTGGTGTAAATGTATTACATAAATTACTTGCTTATATTTCTTAATTAAGGTTGTAAGCATACATCCTCACCAATTAAGACACCTTTCTTTTTACTAAGACATGATTTCCATGTCATTTTTTAGGGGTGACACTGTGTTAATACATTTACTACAATGCAGTCAAAACAGATGAAGGGAGATTTATATTTTCTACTTGCATTTTGATTTTTGTGGCCTTGATTGTATGTTTCATCTCTTCCAGTGCTTCTTCTGTCTCTTGGCTGTTCTGAATTAAAGACAAATTCTGCTCTTCCAACTCAGCAAATATTTCTAATAGCTGCTGTGGATCTGTGAAGTATAAGTCTAATTCCTAAAAAAAAAATATAAGATATTTAAATAGGGAAATAGTTTGGGCATGGTATGGCTAAAATATGTTTTTATTAATATTAATAGAATTTACCTCATCACTGTCATCAATATCAGTCATATTTATTGCAGATTCTTCCAATTCGTCTAACTTCTTGCTGCAATATTAATGTGACAATTAAAGGGTGCCATATCAATCAAGAACCCTTAATGATAAAAAAAAAATGATAAAAAGGCCACCAGAAGTCCTTAGTTACCGAATAATTTTATTTACTTATTATGTTGAATAATATGTGAACAAAATGTATTACCACAACTACAAAAAACAAGTATTTACATTTAAGACTGATTAGCAATAAATATCATTTATAAATTTAAAAAAAAACTACAATTTACAAGCTTAACTCAAAGTTAGTCAAAATACACATCTAGCATGTATTTTTAATCAATCTAAATGTTGTAAATTTAAAGATTTTTAAGCAATACTATTATGTCAACAAACAAAAAACTAAAAAAAAATAAAGTTATAAAAAAGAAAAGAAAGGTAACAATAAAATTCACAACTGTTACTTTTCTGCATTTATAGAGGCCATGTCTCTTGCTATTTCATTCTGCACTGTCTCACTCAAGCTGAGTTAAGTATGCAGAAAAAATTCTTCAATACTACAAAAGTAGTGCAGAACCAAAAAAATATTGGAATAAAAGACAGGATGACAATTTTTACACCATTAAAGTGGCTCAAAATATAACCTCAGAAACATCACATGTGTAGATGTTAACCAATCTAAGATGTGTTAAGAAACATTATTTTATCTTGTCATGAAAATATCACAAGAAAAAATAACCTTTTAACCAATCTTGTATAATGTGGAGAAAATGGAAACTACATACTCTTTATCATTAGACTTCCTCTTTTCTGGTGGTTTTGGTGCTAACTTCCCTTTCCCACTAGGTCCTGACACTGATGTTTTTGCTGAAGAGGATTCAGATTTACGACCAGGCCACCGAACACTTAGTGTCTTTTCTCTCTCTTTTAATTTTTCTTCTTTTCTGCGTAGTTTTTCTTTCAACCTCTGTTCTTGAATGTCCTTTTGTAAATTATTCATTTAATTTATTATTTAGAAATATAAATACATATATATATATATATAAATGTCTAATATTTGTAATGTTACACGCAATATTATAATTCACAACTTATTGAATCTTTCAGTATAACAAACAACTGAAAAACATATTGAACAAAAATCTTACTGAGGGAATTAAAGATTCAAGGAAGTTACTGTACAGCTGATATTCTTTCAGGGTATCTTCATATTTGGAAATTTCTGACTTTATAGCCATCATCTGAGCATTAATGCGTTTAATTTCATTTACTTTCTCCATTTTCAGTTTTGCTTCAGTTTCAGCTCTGTAATTAGTTCCATATAGTGAGAGAAGTAGGAGGTAAAAAAAGAAATACATTATTTAGAGAAAAATGCTTTGTAAATTGATTTAAGTTGATTTATAAAAAGTAAATGTGAATTTTCTTTCCTAAATGAACTAAAGAAAAAAATTAGTAGGTAAAGGTATTGGTGCAGGAATGTGGTTAATATAAACCAAAACTATACATCTTTGAACATGAATTATAATATTTGTAAGAAAAAAATTAAGTTCATACATTTTAATAGCTTCTACTGAGTTTTTATCATTTTCTTTCAGAAATTCATCAAACATTGCTGCATCTTCTTCTAAATACTGCTCAGCTAACTCCAATTTTTTTTCTTCAGCTTGTGCTATTTCTTCTAGTTTTCTCATTTCATCTCTCTTGACTCCCAGTGAATACTATAATATTTAAAATGTATTTCAACACATTATTGGTAAATGATAAATGCATATCAGAGTAAAATTTAAATAAGTAATTTATAAAATTTGGTTTAAAGGTTGGATTAATGTAAATTTATTCTCAACCTTTTTAGCTCACTGAGGTTTTTGAAAGTTATTTTTTAGCCCCTTAGAAATGTTCTATCAGTTATCAGGAGTAGTGTTTTAGTATTTTTAATTTTAATTTTTAGTAATGGCTAGAATGCAAAGTAATAGCATTGAGAGACCTTAGTTCTCCCTGCAGCACATTTTAGAAACCACTGATGCCAACCTATCCACTAATGATATCTATAAAATGAATGTTTTTTTTCATCATGTCCAGAGAGGCAAAATTAAAATATACAAAAAAATATATATTTTATTCCTTTTTTAAAAAAAATGAAATTCAGTAAGGAATTAAGCTGCTCTATGTATTTAACATCAATATTTCTTATTAACTTCAAGCTAACATATATATTCTCACTATACCTGCACTAAAAACATTTCACGTTTTTTAGCAATATACTCTGAAAGGGATTCTTTTTCTACATGACGATCTGATAAAAGAATAAAATTGTTCAAGATAATCATTGTTTATAATACATTATTTTTTTAGTATTTAACTCTTTTTCATCAAATTTAAAATCATGATCACAAAAATGTGACACAAAAAGTAATTGATAAAAATATCTATTCTACTGAGATATGACTATATGTCCAATAAATAGATCAGCTAAATCAATTTTGATAAACCTTGGCTCAACCTTTAAACTATAAAAATGGTATGGTAAACTCAAATTTAGCCCAACTTTTTCGGGTTTAAAGAGAGGCATTTATTAACTAATGAATGCAAGATTATCCTCTTTTCCAATATTAGCCAATATTGTAAACTTTCTAAACCATAAATTAAGTTACTTTTTCTATATATAAGTGAATGTGAATGAATAGATTTTGTGCTCATTTTTCGTTTTTATTCCACCATAAATTATTATTCCGTTTCTTTTTTTTTATAAGTTCCTCTGTATGATAATGAACAGTTCTATATGTTTTTAAATGGTTAATGCTTGGGATGTTTTTTTAAGTATTCTAAATATGAATTTAAAGTTAAAAATATTTAAGATGAGCACAAATGTTTGATAACAACTTGGCTATTACCATTGGAAAAAATATTATTGCTCAGTAAAAAATTAAATAACAAAAAAAATAAAATGATTTTACCCCTAGTTATTGCTATTGTAAACTGAGGATCATCCTTTACAGCAACTGTTTTATCAGCATCTTCCTCATCTTCTGATTCAGATTCAGGTGGTTGGATCATCGATGCAGGACGAAAGCAGATGCGTGAGGTGTAGGTTGTTTTTTCATGAACTTTCAGTTCTTTCTGGCGCATTTTTTCCTAAAATGACATCAAATATGTATTAGATGAGCTATATTTATATATTTTTTTTTATTTTTCAAACCATTATAAACTGATATGAAATGGAATTTTTTTTAGAAACTTTGTAAAAAATGATAAAAGCAGCATACATTATTACCTTCAGTTTTTTCTGTTTCTCCTTATCTCTAAGCAAGAAAATATCACTGTCTGGTGGCATTTTGAATGGGTTTACAGAAGTAATATTTGCTGCACTATCTTTTATAAAAAAATATAAAAAATATTTATCATATTAAAATATGAAGGGTAACATTACAAAGTGGAGCCAACTTTATAATATTTTACCTAATTTCCTCTTTGAAAGTGAAGACTTTTTTTTTACAACTAACTTTGTCATTTTGTCATCATCTGTAACGAACAAAAAGAGTTCGATAATCCAAGGTATTTACAAAATATTTTTAGTAAACAATTTTAATGTAAAATATAAATAGAATGAATTTTTTTTATTGATTTTACTTCTAAACAAATCTTCACACATTTATTTGCAACTCAAGATTTTTATTAAAAGGGTGTGATCAATAACCTTTTTTCTAGATTAAATTAGAAAAATTAAATATTACACCAATCTCTTCTTACAGTAAAATAAGCTTCATGACTGCTAATAAAGGGACAAAGGTCCATGATATAATCATATATATCGGGTCTTGAGTACTGTAGCAAGTTTTGATATGAATATTGAAAAATTAATGTTTTTAATAATTGAAAAAAACTACTCTGGGCTGGGAAAATGTAGACATTCTCACTTAAAATTAATCTAGTCTTAATGAAACATACCCATAACTCTAATTAAGTAATTTATAATGAATTTCATTAGTTTTAAATATAATTTCCATTATTTTTCAACTGAAGTAGAGCTAATGAGTAGTTTAGGTGCAAAACTTTGTGTTTTGCCTGCCACCTGTTTTTCTGTAATAATGTTTTATTGAAATTCATCATTGAAATTACATTTTCTTAGGTTACCTAATTAATGGGAAGTCCTCAGCTACATCTAGTGTCAATGTCCAGGTTATAATTTGTTACAAATTGTTGGCATTATATATAATAATAAAGGGAATTCATTTGAAATCTCAGGCTATAAAAATAAGTGATGAGACAAAACAAAATGTTTACAGATTTCTTAACAACACAGATTCTACTCTTAGTATTAACTAATCAAGTCAAGAACTAGGATGGAATGGGAAAACAACGGACTGAGGCTTGCCTCAATGACATTGAGCAGATATTTATAATCTTATAACTAAGTGTTTTTTTAGTGACTGAATATAAACTGTTTTTCGACACTGAAAATTCCTAGAGACCTGTATCAAACTAATATAGTATTTTTAGCTAAAATATAGGTTATCAATGTGACAGTATGTCTTATTATTTAATTTATACTTAAATAATTTACCTGAATTTTGTGAGGACGTTATATTTGTATGCTGTGCTACAGTATCATTAGTTATAGAATCAGTCATTTTTAAGTGATTTTATTAACCTGTAATAAATAATAATCAATATCAGTCCCACAAATATTTAGGACTTAGTTAAATTAAAGTACTCAAATAATTAATTTTGAAACTCTCTTAGTCTTACTCAAGTCGACTTGAGTCTAGTAACTTATTTGAGCCTAGAGTTATATAAACCAACAATAAATCAATTTATCTGCGAATATATATGCAATAATCTAATTATAATTATACTAACAATAACACAATTTAGCTGTGATAAATATTTATATATGTAATAAGCCAATGTGGTAAATGCTCGCAACAGCTAAATTTGTAATCAAATTTTGGTCGCCATCTTGTATCTATAGAAACAACGGAAATCAGATTTGCACTAAACTATATAAGTTATTTCATTTATATTAAGTGCAAACAAAAAATATATTCATACACTTAAAAAAAAATTTTTTCGTAGACTGTTTTCGAAAAAAAAATTAATTTATGCACAAAAAGGTTTTTTTTAGTATCTTTTTACTTTTTTTTTGTATTTTTTTATGAAAAAAATCATAGTTCTTTGGGTACTATATTTATAGGAACTTCACCTTTGACATGCGCACGATATTTCCCGCGAAAAGAAATAGTCGGATTATTATTCTTGTATTTCCTATATTAATAAATAATTTGTTGCATTGTAATTTCTAATGGCTGTAAGTGTATTGATTAAAATTATTCTTAGGAATTAAAAAATGCATTTGGGTGCTTTTCATGTTAGTTATTGGCTTTCAGACTTTGTTTAAATGTTATCTTATCTGACTAGACTCAGACTATAGTACTTACTGTATACTCATACTGTATATAAATACATTGAATACATGCATGTCTGTCGTATATAAATTAGTATATGCATACAATTTTTAAAACTTAGGTGGTGTAGTTTAGCATATACGCGTCTAATGAACACTTAATTGAAAGGTGATTTTGTTATTTTTGAAGGATGAAACATCTTCAGATGCTGATCCTTTCTCCACTGCCAGCAGCCCAGGTAGAGCAAGAGATCCACTGACATCAAGTCCTGGCAGAGATCTTCCACCGTTTGAAGATGAATCTGAATTGATTGGTGATGATGACGCTGACCAAGAAGAGGAGGAGGAAGGAGAGAATCTTTTTGGAGATGATGTTGAAAGGTAATTGTATCAAGCATAACACATCATATTAAATTGCATTTAAAAAAAAAATTATGTAAACAAACCAGTTTGACTCTTTTTTTGTTTGTGATAAAGAAGTTATTCTCATCCTGGGACTCAATTATGCAGAGGGTTATCTTAACTTATGACAAGTGTTATCATAGAATCATACAAATAACAACTCATGTATTGTGTTGGACTATCACAACAACTTGAACAAGGGCAAGGCTTTGGATTGGTAGGCAATATTTATGAAAAAGCTGTTAAAATGACAATTATTGTCATTGCTTAGATTTTAAGGGTGCTCTACTAGCACTGCTAATTGGTTTATATTATCAGCATTGATATTCACTTAATAATGCAATATAGCTGTTACATCAAATGTCTCAGAATTCTAAAGATGTAATAGAGAAGAGTTAATCTTTTGATGAAAATATAAATTTTTAGTAAAATCTTTAATATTAATCGTTATAAGCCTAACATTCTATTAAGTAATTATATCTTACCTTGTCAAAAGAAATTACAAAAACTTCAGACATTCCAGTTGTAATATTATATTAGGTACTTGGATATTGCTAAAATCTCGGCCGAAAATCGTAGTATTTCCTGCCATAGACCATATAAACTTGTGAATGATCCAACCCTGAGTAATGTACTGGTTTTCTTTAATTGGAATGCTTTATATTTGATATTTCTTTATGTATTTTTACACAGTTACTAAAAGAATTGGGTAAATATTTATAATAAAGTTCTTTTATTGCATAAGTTTACGTTTTTGTTTATGGATTCTTCTTTGGAAAATAAGGTATGTTGACATTTGTCCTGGCTCATTAATTAGATTGCTTCACAGAGTTTTTTTTAATTCTACTAATTAAGACATGTTATAGGATAATAATTTTAACAATTTCACAAACATTTTGTCCCATTATGAATAAAAAAAACCAGAATCTTAACCATGCTCGATTGGCCGATTTTAGTAACCTATTATCGATAACGGCCGCCATGAAAATGAAAGGTGGCTATTTGTAGTTCTTATCTGTACAATCTATCTACATCACTGTCTAAACACTTTTTGTGTTCATTTTTAATATTAGCATTTATTATAAAATTACAGATGAGCACAATTTCACTAACGTTATGTACCATTATGAATAAAAAAAAACCAGAATCTTAACTATGCTCGATTGGCCGATTTTAGTAACCTATTATTGATAGCTGGCTATTTGTAGTTCCTGTCTGTACAATCTATTTATATCACGCAAAATTCTGGTCACAAATTTCAGCTTTTTTTCTATAGTAAAAAAAATGACACATAAAAGCTAATAACTCAACAACCATAAGACCTAATCACATAAGTTAGGTATCTTTTTGAATCTTTTGTTAAGCTCTATCAATCTATGTATAATTTGGCACATAAAAAAACGTTTTGAAATTTTTACCCAAATACCTAATTATATGTCATAAAGTTCCCTTAGCCCTTAAGTTAGGGCCATTTGGCAGATGTGTAGAATTCATCTATTTCTGTTGCCACCACATTTTAAGAGGTTGGTTTTCATCTAGCTTTCACCAACTCAAGTTGGTGAGTACCTATTTATAAAGCTGGATGGACTTGAGGTACTTTCAAGAGCAGCCAACTTTCATCAGGATCTGAAAAAATTACTTTAGGTCTTAATAGGGATCGAACCTTGGACATCCATGACCACAGTTTAGTGCTCTACACTGAACATCTGCCCCCCCCCTCCCCCCCATCCATGTATCTTTTTAAAATGATTTCTCATTCATAGTTGAACATAGTTCAACATGGGTGTTTTTCTGCACTTAATGACTTTTTGCCTGTTTGAGTTTTGAATATATGTTTTTTATATATAGGTACTTCAGTTGCTATGTTGTGGTCTGCTAGAAATTACGCACTTTTTCAGTTTTTTTGAAAAGCGAAATTAGTGTGTATTACTAAGAAATTTTAGAAAATAAAATTAAAAAATCGATAGAATAGTACATTTTGCTTGATTTGATATATTTTTCATCTTCCTTCCATGTGTTGTAAAAAAAAAGTTGCACTGCATTGAAAAAATAGATCAGTTTATTTACAGAAAAAAAGTACTCTAGAGTGTTGTCTTTTCATTAAGATATCTTCGCTAAAATTGATTTTTCATTTTCCTGTTAATATGTCAAATTACAAGCTATTTTGGTTTGTAGCTGGGTGTTAATTTTTTGTAGCAGAAATATCACCATTTCTGAATTATCAGTATTAGTCTTTTTCCAGATGAAATGTGTAGAATTAGTCTGTTTCTGTAACCTCTGCATATAATGGGATTCTTGTGGTTAGCACAATACCCAACTGCCTTTACCTCCCTAACTTTAAGTCAGGTACCCAATTAAAGTTGGGAGGACCTGTGTGTCTTTAACCAACTTTCTCTTGGATCTCACAGAGGATCAAACTCAGGACTCTCAGGTCTACAGTCAGGCATCTACACCACTAGGCCATCCATCCCACTTAATTAGCAAAAACAAAAGAAAATTAGTCTTCATTTAATGTGCTATATGATTGTAATTTAAATAATAATGTCCTCAACAAATAAACAAATTAATCATATCTAAATATTATGTGATAAAGATAGCATAGTAATAGATACTAGTATATTGCTGTCACTAATGACAATTAGATATTTTAGTTTGTTAACAGACATTTGCCTTTATTTTGTTTTGCTTTCAATTTATGGGGAAGATAAATGGTGACTAAACTTTCTGATCTAGATACTAGACTCAGGTCTTTTATTATTAATTTTTCTAATAATTCCTTTTTTTTATTATTTATGCAGAGATTATCAAGCAATCCCAGCTTTGGATACCTATGAAGATGTTGGGCTTGATACATCTGAATATTCGGACATGTCAGAAACCCAACGCAGAGAAGCTGAAAGAGAAATCAGGGACAGAGAACGGGAAGAAGGTGTTCGGGCTGGTCGTATGAGAAGGGGATTGTTATATGGTAATTGTTTGCATTTGTATTAAACTCAGTTTAATAGTTAAGACTTTTTAAAAAAATAACTCAAAAGATATCAGATTTAATCATATTTTTAAATATGTGCTTGGTAACATTTATGTCTCTGGAAAATACCTTAACATCAAATGGGATGAAATTACATTGACCTTTTGCGATTAATCCTTATTCATTTTGTAGTTCATATGATTATATTAATATCCAATAGATGACTCTGATGACGATGATGGTAGGCCAGCGAGAAAAAGACGCATAGCAGAGCGTGCAGCCGAGGGGGTTTCTGCTGAAGATGAGGAAGAGGTTTGTTTTAATAAATTAGTCTTTAGATAAGGTCTTTAATAATAATATCTATTAATATAATATTTATTTAAATTGTATTTTTATGGCCAAAATATAGATGATTGAAAGCATTGAAAATTTGGAGGATATGAAAGGTCATTCTGTAAGAGAATGGGTAACTATGTTAGGACCAAAAACAGAAATCAAACATCGTTTCAAAAACTTTTTACGGACTTTTGTGGACCAAAAAGGACACAATGTGTATCGAGAGAAAATAAGACAGATGGTTGAAGGTATTCATTTTTATTTTCTGTTCTTCATTTTCTTACAGAAATATAATTTAAATGTCAGACTAACTAATGAGTAATATGTTTCTTCACTTTTAGGCAACAAAGAAAGTTTGATAATAGATTACAATATGTTTGCATCAATGGAACAAGTTTTGGCTTATTTCTTACCTGAAGCTCCTGCTGAAATGTTAACAAATCTTGATGAGGTATTTATTTAATTAGTTAATTATTTTCTCATTCCAATGTTCAATCTTTAGGTTTGGGGTTGGCTTTTTTTTTTTAATTTTTTTTTTTTTTTTTTTTTTGGATTTTTTTTTTGTAGGCTGCAAAAGAAGTGGTATTTAGCATGTATCCAAATTATGAAAGAATAGCAAAGTCAATTCATGTTAGGATTTCTAATCTGCCACTAATTGAAGAAATTCGCTCATTGAGGTAATCAAATTTTTATAAA
>JAGDYQ010000248.1:311304-370533 GCA_021962125.1 Bulinus truncatus
TATTTGAAACAAAAAATTATGTGTAAGTTACTTCTTTAAAGCCAAATAATTTATATTAATGATATATTTTTTTTTATAGCTGACCTTCAGCAGCAGATGATGCTTTGGCTACCGTTTTAGGATCAAACTCTGGATTGGTCAGATACTGTTTTCTTATCATAGCCATTGCTGAATCTGGAATGTTGTCTTTATCATAGCTTTTTAAATCATTTAGAAAGTTCAAATCATTCAACAGTTTCTTGCTAGGAGTCCAGTAATCATTGATCTGAAAATAAGCATCCGTTTAATTAAATATGTTGCAAAATATGCTAAATGAACAAAGAGGATTAACTTTTAAATTGTTAATGAAGATTACCTTTAGAGAAAAGTACAACAATATTCTGTCAAGGTTATGATACCTAAAAAAAATCTGTTTAAAAATTTAGTAAAAAATGGTTATAACTGTCAAGTTTAATTGGCCTAAACAATCCAGGTAGATTAAAACATCAAAGCCATCTCCCACAAGCTGATCTTGGAAAACAATGATCATCTTGGATTCTAAATCACCTTTTTACTTGGGTCATTTGGATCATTCATTCTCTGCGGAGGTATCCCTCTCATGACACAGACAGCTGCCATGACCAGTCTTACTCCTGATGGTGGACTCTTCATGGATTTGATAATAGTAATGTCACTAGGCTGAAAAAAAAATTTCAATCAATCTAAGCTTTGAGACAACTCTTATTATTTTATATTTAAGCTTTTTTTTTTTATTATTATCATAACTCTTTTCATTTAATTTATTTATTAATTCATCTATAGACCATTTGCAAGATAATCTTTTTTTAGAAGTCAAAACCCAGAAAAAAATGTTATTTCAAAAGAAGTTTGAACAATTATAATTAATTTTAAAGGCCACAATTATTTGTTTATTTAGTATTTTTTGACAGTGGAATATAAAAAATAATGTTTCTTATTTTATCAGAAAAATATATAGTAAAAATGTATATAACTAATAATATATTTTAATTAATGATTTTTTTTAAGTTAAGATTACTTTATTCATTATTTAAGAGATAATTTCCTAATGCAAAACTAACTAAACAAAGAATTAGAGAGCATAATTACATTTAGAATATCTAGAGCAGCAAGGGCAGCTTCTAAAGCAGGCAGCGCTTCTGCCAACTCTGCTTCACATTCATCTTTCAGAGTTTTAGCCTCTGCTGCTGCTTCATTGGCAATGGCCTCATCAATCTTAACCTTTTTACTAGTTTCTTCAACAGCGATCGATTCCTTTTCTATAATTGCCATCATCTTTTCAGTTTCTGCAGCTGAAGTGACCAACTGAGGTTGTAATTCTTCCAATTCAGCTTGCATTGTAGCAACCTGTAATGGACAAATCAAATGATATTAAAAGATAAAATATACAATAATTTTTTTTTAATGAGCTTATTTAATGGCATCAGTGTACTGAATTAAAATTAAAACATGACTAGTAACTTCTCTGATAAAATTTTTCTAGCCTTTTAAACACTAGTGTTAAAGTGTGAAAGGAAGAAATTGTATAACCATTATAATTGATCACTTAATTTTCTTCTTAAATAGACCCAAAGATTTTTTTTACCATGACAATATGTCTATCACAGAACTTTACCTTATTTACACATTTTTTAAATAATTAAACTTTATTTTAGGTTAACCTCTGTGCTTCAACAGGAATGAACTCTCTCTCTCTTATTGAAGGCTTTAATATGCATTAGAGTGTAACTAATTTGACAAATTCACCAATATATCAGAATTTAAAAAAAAGCAAATAATTAACAATAAAAGGTAACCATAAAAAGTATAAATAAATAACTGCAAGAACAAGAATAGAGAAACATAATGAACAACCTGTGAATGTTTGAAATCAAATAGAAAGAAGAAATTCTCTTGCAATAATAAAAGTAACTGGGAGTTGCCCTGACATCACACTAACCTGTGATGAAGCAAAGGCTAATTTCTCTAACCCAGTAACATATCTTTTTTTGGCCTTCATTGTTTCATCTTGTTTGGATTTGAGTAAATTCTTAAAGGAGTTAATCAATTCAAGGTAGGATATTGGTGTCACATAATTCTTTCTACCTAGTTCATTCTTGAATCTTGATGGTTCAAATTTCGAAATTTACAAGTTTAATCAATTTAATACACATGTACTTATTATGTGTGTTTTATTCTCCTTGAATAATACACTGGCAAATAATTTTAACTGCTACATGCATTTGGTTGTAAGGACAATAATTTGAAACACTTTTCATTAAGAGATAATTCATTTTAACAAGAGTGTATCAGTAATAGCCAAAAAGATTTTTTTCTAGGTAAATGATGGGTTCGATCCTCGGTGAGGCCTATGGAATTTTTCCAAGTGAAATTTGTTGCAAAGTCGCCCAGATGGCTCGTTAGGGCTAAGGCAACTTTACTTTTTTAGGCAAAATGATGAAGCAATAAATCTTATTCACATATCGAAAAACATGTAGATACTGAACTACATTTGACCAGAAACTGCTTATGAAAAGGATGAAAATTAATTGTTGCTTTGTTGGTTGACATAAGAATGGCACAGCTGTAATCTGTTGTCAATAAAACTTAAGACAGAGAATAAAACCTCTAACTTTTTTTAGATGAGTGGGATGGATGGCCGAGTGGTGTAGATACTCGACTGTTGACCTGAGAGTTCTGGGTTCAATCCTCGGTGAGAACCATAATAATTTTTCCAAGTGAAATTTGTTTCAAAGTCGTCCCACAAGTCCACCCAGCTTTAAATGGGTACCTGACTTTAAGTTAGGGAAGTAAAGGTGCTTGGGCATTGTGCTAACCACACAATACCTTCATATGGCGAGGTTATAGAAACAGATGAATTCTACACTTTATAGGTATATTGAGTATCTCAGGTATTATCTCAAAACCTAACAGAAAAGAACAATCATGTTTTTCTCTTTGATCAGTTCTGCCAGTAGTGATTGTTACAATAAGTATAAATAGGTATACTGAAATATTTATAATAAAATTGAATTCAAAACAATTAATGCATTGAATATTATTATCATTTTTACATATTATTTTTGTTGCTAACTTGAAACAGGTCAGTGCACAAAGAGCAAAATATTCTTACCAAACTTACCTATTAAAAATTTTTTTAATTTTTGTACTCACTAACCTGACAGACAGTTCAATTACATTTTGATGGAATGTTTTGCATATTGTAACCACATCATGTTTCATTCCTTCACTAATATCTGCATTTTCCAAAAACTTATTGGCTACCCTCGCAAGTGCATCATCTGGCCAAGCCTAAATAGATGTTTGAATATATATCAAAGAGTTTTTAAAGCAGTGAAAAAAAATTGTCAACAAATTGATAAAACAAATTAAATGAGAAAATCATACCTGAAACCAGTCTATAGTACAACAATTAATTAATGAAGGAAACTGTCGCAGGCGATTGCGGAAGGCATCCCCTATAGGACTGAATGCAATCATAATGTGCAGCTTTGCGCGACTCTGGCTCACAAAGTATGCAAACAAAGCCAGTGGGCTGAGCTCTGCATTTCTATCTCCAGCAGCTTTAGCTGCATTTACTCTAACAGTCTGCAATGGATTTAAAATAGTTTTACTAGTAAACCAATGTATTGCAGATTTTTAAAAATGTGTAAAGGTAAATGTAATAACATTTTTCATTTCTTGTGGCATATCCCTTATTCTTTTTTTTATTATGCAAACAAAAAATTTTGATCATTATTTTACTTTTGTAATTAATCCAGTATGCAAATATACCTCCATGATTTCTGCCTTTTCATCAGATGCAAATAAGTTTGGTACTTCTCCTGAATTGAGCAGGGCATCAATATCTTCAAGGAAGCGTTCACTTTTTATTTGTGAATCAGTAATGAGGAATGTTGTTGGTATTCCTTTACCTCCAGCCTGCTTCAAAACAGCCTATAAAGTGTTAAGAACAAGTATCTAAATAGCATTCAATGCATACTCATTTATTTATTATGCAGTAAAACCATGTACCATACATTACAAATACTAGCATACTTTGCACCAGACTAAATTAATAAGGGTGTACAGGTGATCATAGGGATATAGCAATATAGTGGCAGTGTGGTAGAGCGCTGGCCATTGTACAATCCTATAGAATAGCACTAGCTACAGATGGTCTATATAGGCTAAAAAAGGGAAACTTTATTTACTTTTAACAGGTGATTATTATATCATGTGAAAAAAACTGTTTGAGCAATGCACTGACATACAAAAAACATGTAATATAAGCATCGTAATCTGATTAAAACTTAATTTCATCTGTTTAGAATCAAAACAAGTTACTGCCAAATCCATAGCCACTAAGGCTATTTTATAATGCATTAAAATATAAAATGTCTCAAAATAATGTACCAAAAATTACGGTAAATATTGAATACACAGGGCAATATTACTTTGATGTCCTCTCTCCATTCATTCAATCCATAGTTTTTGGTAATCTCTGGTTGAAAAAGTTTGTATTGAGCCATATATGTGGACAGGCGGGTCAGTGACTGGCGACCACTGCCACCTACACCTATCAAGAGACCATTTCCACCTGGCTGTCGAAGAATGCGACAGATCCGTGATAAATGTTCCAAGACATATCTGAAAAAAATTAGCTGTAAATTAACAAAAATTAACATAAGTATGCCATGGAAATATGCTAAGCTGGGAAATAGAACATATTCCATTTGTTTCTTGAAAGGAAATTCCTTTAAACAGTTGTTTCTATTAATGTGGTAGCAGCATAGTATTTACCTAAATATGACCAAGTTCATTGGTGTTTTATTTGTCTGATTGTAATCATCAAGACACAATGTTACCACATCGTTGAAGTCCTCAATAGAACTGACTTCTCTGTAAACCCTTAACTCTTGGGGCAGGTCTGGTTCCATGTAATCTCCAAACATCAAATTGTTCAAAGTGCTTTCCTTCACCTGGTAATATTTATTTAGTTTCAAATAATATTTTAAAAAAAAACTTAAATAAGCATTTCAACCACAATCAGCTTTTAAGACAGCAGAGAACAAATAAATTACCATGTATGGTATTTTATCTATTTAAGTTAGCTTCATGTTTATTTCAATTTATGTTTTTATATGCCAAAGGCTGTAGATGTATGATTAACAAAAAATGCAGTTACTTTAAAGACTTAAATATGTTTATAATAAATTGTATTTTGAAATACTAACTCAGAGAATCAGAGCATGTTTTTCGTGCATCTAATTTACCTTTCCTCTATCATCAGGATTTAAGAGATGCATAAAGATTTGATCCATTCTCATTTTCATTGTGGAATTGATTTGGTTAGATACAAGGCTGGTGAGGTACAACATTTATCTTACAATTTGTCTGAGACACCCCTTAAATTTTTATTTTTTTTAAATATGCTTGTGCAATTTTTTATTCTCAAGCTATTATATAATATTAAAACTGGTTTAATATGTGACAGAATGTTATGAAATAATTTACTTGAACAGCCATTTTCTATCAGCGTCATCTGTCAGCCTGTCATAGAAAACTCTAAATACTTCATGAACCCACAGCCTAAATTGTAAAAAAGAAAATGGGCATAGATAAGAGTTGAAAGTTTGTATTCATTTCTAAATTAATTTAATTTCAACTAATTGAATATATAATAATTTTCTCAATGATGGCAATGTTGTGAACCATATCAGCATTGTGCAGCTAACAGGATCAAATCCCTGTAACACTTGTCACCTATGCTTTCAACAGTGCCATGACTTGCACAGCCTCATGTACAGATGTACAAAATAAAAAAAAATCTGTTTTAGTAGAGATTAGATTGAACTTAAGACAACTCATCCATGCCCACAGTTGTGAGGAGGTGACGGGCATTCTAATTGTTTGCTATCCATTAGATTTCCACAATCTGCTTTAAAATAACTTGGCAATTGGGGAAGAGGTCCCAGTTTTTTCCAAGGACAATACTTTCTGGCAGTTGTTATGTCTCATTCTTACATGATCCTTAAAGGATGACATAAACAAAAGTCCATAGGTGATAGATATATGTTTATCTCACCTTGCTAAAACCGACTTTTCAAGTACTGAGTTCTTCTTAATCAAGCACACACCAAGTATAACTCTAGAGAAGTCTCTTAAGTTGAAAACATAATGGGATTTAGCTGGGGTAGGAAGGAGGTTAGCCATTGCTCCTTTGTAAACTTCTAATGTACTCTGTACTATTAAAGGTCCAATTGAAAGATATTCCATGGCGAATTCCTCATGCTAAAAAATAAAAATATATTATAATCACTAGCTTTATATTTGTTGTGTGTATATTTTTTCAAATTAGTAGAAGCAAAATTTTCAATAAATGAGTTTTTCAATAAATGAGTTTTTCTATAAAACTTGCTTACAATATATAAAAATTATTATTGGGTCAAATTATTGCATTCTTGTGTAATGCAGTATCATCAAAACAGAGGAACTGTTTAGAATAAAGGCATTATAAATTTATAATATTTGAATATTATATTATACTTTAAATTTTTTTCATTCTCCATTATTCTATAAACAACAGTAAGCAAGGACAAAAAAATACAAATTGAACAAATTCAAAAGGATTATCAATTATCAACTTTCATACATTTTTATTTGGATAACTTTTAATTTTACCAATTTTTCTTTTAATTAAAAATTTACAATGAACTTTTTAATCTAAAAAAAAATTTTCAAGACTCAATATAAATACAAACTTCTCTAAATTTCTTTGACTATTATCCTATGTCAGTGGTGGCGAACCTTTTTGGGGTCGCATGCCCAAAATTCAACCAAAAAAACATTTATTTATAGCAAAGTGCCAACACTCCAATTAAAATTAAAGGAAGTGATATTTTAGTCGCGTGCCAACAGATGAGGCTCTGGTTGCTGACTGTGGCATGCGTCCCATAGGTTCACCACCACTGAACTATGTTTTAAAGATAAGATTACATTAAACTTGCACTAATAGTCAAATAAAACCTCTTCTTACTTTTAAGTGTGTTGAAATAAGGGCATTAAATATTTTTGACATCGTATCATCACTAAAAGCATTCATAGAAATGACTGAGAAATGACGAGTTAACCTCTGGGAAACAACATTCCTAGCACCTCCAGGGGGTCCCATGGCAGCTAGAAATTGAATGTCTACTAAAGTCAGTTTTGAAGTATCTTTCAAATCATACCTAAAAAACATCAGTATAAAAAAATACTGAAATATATTGATCAACAAATGAACAAGAAAACTTTTCCATTTGATCACTCTATTACTTGCACAAGATTACTCTTATTTTTTCTAATTACCAGTGTCCATGATCAATGAACTGGCGCAGTAACTCAATAGGTGGTTGAGCTCCATATACTTCTTTCTGTGGCATGCTCATGTCATCCACAAAGATAATGCATTTTTTTCCTGGCCG
The DNA here is from genome assembly GCA_021962125.1 of Bulinus truncatus. NCBI lineage: Eukaryota > Metazoa > Mollusca > Gastropoda > Planorbidae > Bulinus > Bulinus truncatus. Next base: position 318,768 of record JAGDYQ010000248.1, read on the forward strand.
TGGCCCGAATACACCTTTACGTCGACGGTCAAGTTTGGACATGATTATATCCTGAAAATAGAAACACAGGTGGCTCATTTAGTTAAACATACAGAAGAAATGAGCTCATAGTTTGTTTCTTTTTTCAAGTAAATCCTGTTTTTTAACGTCAATGATTAAATTTAATTACAATGGAAGTAATGAAACACAAACTGTAAAACTACATTAACAGATAGTAATGAAGAGACAGAGTAAAAAGAGCAAAAGTTTTACTCCTAACCAAATGTTTCATTCTTTCAAAAAGAATGTAATTCACCTGTGTTTGGTTGGCTGAAGTCTGAGCTGAAAATGTCAGAATCGATGCAATGAACTTATCTTGTGGCAAATCATGCATCATCTTCTTTGAAACATAAGCACTTTTTCCAGTTCCAGTTGGTCCAACAAACAGCAGTGGTCTAAAATAATATTACAAGAGACCTGTTGGTTGTTTTTAAAGTGAATAGGTATACATGTACATGATTTCTATTACCTTAAACAGCAATAGTGAAAACTAAATAGGCATAATTAAAATTACATGTACAGTGTATAAATAGAAAGTGAAAGGGGGGTAACATATGCCAAAATAAATATATTTGTAACAGGTTAATAAGTTACCAAACCTTTGATTTATGGTATTAATATTTTGTCTATGATCACAAACTATAAAAATGCTCATAACACCAGAAGTTCTACTTAAAAATATATAAAAAAATCAAGATATAATGTCCAATAACAAAAGTACTACAGAGAATAGATGGGCTTACCATCTCCCTACTAATCTCCCTGGGGGAAAACATCTCCAGGTCTTTGGCCACCAGTTATTAAACAATAAAATATACTTCATATAAAGATATTATCATTCTATATTAACATTGGCAAGGGCAATATTTTTACGACAAGGTATCATTTAAATCACAGACTAACCTTCCTGATGCAATATGTAAATCCATCAAATAAGTATAACGTGCTGTATCAACAGTCTGCACCAACATCTCTCGTATGTTTGGCTTGACATTTTCTCTCTCCACAACTTTAATCAGCATATTCCAATGCAGCCAACTGCCTCGACCTTTTTGCTGTAATGTTAATTAAATTTTCTCCATTAAACTAGATGAAAACGAGCAAAAAAAAAATATGCTAATATTTCAAACTATGAAGTATTTTTTTTAACAAAACTTCAATTTTTCAAATGGTGTAAGAAAAGTAATTCTTTTTTTTTTCCTGTAGTCTATTTGTTATGTATAAGTGTACCGGTAATGAAAGTCTTTCATAAAATTAAGAATGAATAATAATTTGTACATATTAAATAAATGGTTGTCATACATAGAGATTGAATAGTTATAGTAAACCATGTTAAAGTAAAATTATCATGAGGATGAACCATTACATCATAAAAATAATCATAGACTGTGTTATCTTGAGGAAACATGACTTCAATTTTCTTTATATCATCTGGTACTGGGAACTCTGAATTTTTACCATCCAGGAGCTGATAGTAAAAATCATGAAACTTCTTTCTACCATCATTGTTGATGCAGCCAGCTATAGTCCAAGGTATAGCAAACAGTACTGCACCCTAGAGATCAACAACAAAAGATACATTCAGTGTCCAACCAAATACTTTATGTCACTAACAATACTACTAAATTCAATCGATCCAATGCTTTCAAACTACTTCTTACAGCCACTATATTACTCTATTGCAGTGGTTCACAAACCACAACCCAATAAGAAATCTGAGAAGTTTATGGGACCCACACTAAATGAAAAAAAGGATAAAATATAAAATAGCTCAAATTAATTGTAATCTGTATATTCTTGATTAACTGTTACAATTGTTACAATTGTTTGGCTACCCACTTCAAAATAATAGGTTGTGACCCACACTTTGAGAACCAGTGCTCCAATAAAAACCCAAAGCACTGTCTGCAACTGTTTGTCCACTATTCTGTCCAGTTACAACACTCTTGTGATGAAATAACTAATAGCAACAAACCCAACAGTCATCTTTATCATGTGTGTCAGGCCCTGTGACCTTTAAAATGCCCAGCCCTAAAAGGTCAACGACAGATTACTGGTTTATTTCCCACTTTCACTAACAACAGTTTAACTCAATTATTTATTCTCTGAACCTTGAAAAATTACTGAACATGATGATTCAAAGCTAATTAAAGGAAAATGTAAAATTATGCAGCTGATGAAATTAATATAGTATCTGCAACTCAAGTGCTTATAATAATCAATTTCATTGTATTCCCTAGAGTTAAGCTCAGTGAATACTTTATACAAAGGATGATTATTAACAGTAAATCAACTATCAAAGCAATCTTCAGAAATTATTACAAACAAATGCATTTTAACTATTTGATCCGTAAAACAGTCTCTTAAACTGTGCAAAAGTTATTAGATAATAAAAATTCTGAGATTCAGAGCTTGGTTTTTAAATTTTGTTTATCTCATTTTTAGATATATAAAAAAAGTACAAACAGTTAAACATCTACTTACACAATAATAAGTTTTCAGGTGCTTGTTGGCATTTGCATGTTCACCTGTTACTGCTTCGTGCATCTGCATGTCAATGAAACTCAAAAGAGAGACAACTTGATTAGAATGGCTGGCCTGAATGTACTCCTGCAAATAAATAACAGATAAACTTACCCAGTAAGAATTTTACAGATACATGTATTCATTAAAAAAGATTTCAGAATATAATATTTATCCTCCTTGTTGGCTCATAATTATTAGCCTACTATGATGCAAAAAAAAGTACATTTAAGAAAAACAATAATAAACCAAATGCTAATGTATGGGTTCAAAATAAGATAATTTTATCATAAATATTATGACTCCTTTACTACTTATATCACAAGAATATTCAAAATGATCAAGTGAACTATCAAGACATTTAAATCATCTATCAACCACATAGTCTGAAAGATTAGCTGAGCTACTTAGACTACAATAAAGCTAAAAGCTATGTTCTTATTGTATATGTTGATATTTTGTTTTCGTTTAATCTAAGAATATAGTCTAGCAATGATAAATAGGTAACTTTATGGGAAGTAAAAAGAAGCCATAGCTTGTATAAATTCACTTTCATTGCTTAATCACACACAAAAATTATAATGCCATCATAAGCATTAATTAATGCTTGAGATAAAAATTTTGAATGCTTACTTTACATTCATGACGAACAAAGTCAATGCAAGGTTGAACAAGCCACTGAATCAGTGAACTTGTTTGAGCTATTATGTCTGGCAAAAGAAAGGAAGGCAACGTGTTCAGCCAGGATTTAACTAAAGGCATCCATCCTAAGGTTGAAGGTTCCAAGTAAATCATTCCACAGCGAGAAACTGTGGCAGGCTAGAAGAAGAAAAAATATGAATATCAAAATTATACAGACTTTTAAACAGTGGTTTCTAACCTTTTTAACACAATGAGCCCTTTTCAAAATAAATATTTAAAATGGAGCCACATAGATCTATTTTATGTTTAACAAAAAATGGTGTTGATGAGAAGTGTTATTTTTTTTTATGTTTTCCTGATTGGCCAGTTTGACTCAAGTAATTGCCTAGCTAACACAGGTTGGAAATCACCATTTTAAACTTATCTAATAGCTGAAATATAAAAATGCACCAAACAGCTTACACAAATGAAACTGTCACAAAGGAAAATTTTGCCAAAGATTAATGTATTATTAATTAATAATTTACTGAGGCTTGTGATAGGTCCATGGTTTCAAAGACCATGGTCATCACGTTAGTCATTTGAATGATTTCTCCGCTCATCAGACACAGCTTTTTATTGTCATCTAGTACAGTGTTCATGTTCTCTATCCACACAGCATCAATGGGACCATCAAAGATGACCCATTTCCTGTCTGGTTTCTGGGATACAGCATATTCTCTAAAACTGTTAGCAGTTACACCATCAGACCACTGTTATAAATGAGAAGAAGAAAAAACTTTACAGAAAAAATATACATGCTTTCACTTCAGCGCTCCAAGTCTTCTAAAAATAAAAAGGTTTAGAAAAATGCATTATCAGTCAGTGTCCATTGCACATTTTTTATTTACCAATATTGCTGAGACATTTAAAATATACCAAAAATATACATTTCCAACCCAATTTATCACCAAAATAAGTACTTAGAGCATGTCAATAATTGATCCAAATATTGGTTTTTATGCTTTTTAAAACAGAATGATTGATTTTTATTACAATTTACTTCATAAGTAATTTTTTATCAATAAAAAAAATATAATTAGATGAATATATAAGAAAAAAAACTTGCCTCATGTGAAACTGGATCAAATTGCCCATACAGCTGACCCATTGTGATTGCTTTGGGGTTGATGATACAATATATAACTGCTTCAAACTCAGTATGGCCTTCACTATTCAGAAGAGACATTCCTTCGGCCAAAGTCTGTAATACTTTAGTTTTCCCACCAAAAGGTTCACCAACCATCATAAAACTTACAGTGTTGCAAACAGAAAAAAAACTGTAGCTTTATCTTAAGCAATGAAAATATTGTGGAAAGGGAGCGTTTTTTTACAACCTAAATTTATCAGAGCCACAATACTAATAAAATATTAGCTAGTTTATGTTTCACATATGCACTGTATCCCATAATTAAATTTTTTTTTAATTAATTTAGTGGTTCTGACCATAGACAATAATGGGGTTATTTAGTTTATATTTTAAATTATTTTTAATTTTTGCCAAGTCCTAGTTGTTAATTTTAAAGGGCCTGTAATTTATCTAAAAATATGTCAATAAATTAAATAGAAACTATTAGAAACTTAAAATGTTTGAAAGGGAATGTATAAATTTGTTAATAGCTTTCATAAAATGAAATACTGTATATGTATTTTTAATGTTTTCTATTTGCATTTTACTAATATAATAAGAGACAAATAAATGGACTTACCCATGTCGTACAAGCATCATCTCATAAGTTTGGATAATTTTCTCTTCAAAAAATGGAACAAACTGTAGATTGTTCTTTTCACTGACACTCTTCATGGCATTTAAAAATACTTCATAGTCTGCTTGGGGCAGTTTAAGACCAGGAAACAAATCTGAGATGATTCCGTTGAACAGTGGAATGTCATGTGCCAAAAATTTGGGTAAATTCACATCAATGATGGATCTAAGGATCTAATGAGCAAACAGAAAACAGTTTAAGAAGTTTACAATTTAAGAAGTTTATAAATGATGACCAATTTTTAAGCTCCTAAATGTTTTCAAGACTTTTTATATTAAATATTATTCAAACAAAACAAACAAATAAAATAGTTTTATTCACATTTCAGTAATTTCAATTTCTTTTTTTTTTTTTACTTTTAATTTTCTTTTTTTATTAGAATTTTGTATTTAAAAACAGAGACCCAATTTACCAAACAATACAGGAGATTATGAGCACTGACCAAGATATCCTCTGCTTGATTTCTGTACTTAAGTTTCAGGTTTCCAGCGGCTGACAAGACGGACTTGACGGCTCGCATGCCATAGTCATAGTGAAACTGAGAAGACAGTTGCTCTGAACACAAACGATAGGTTGTGACAATTTTAACTGCCATGTCTCTTGCAGTCAGAAATCCAAAAGAATACAGTGAGATCTCAGAGATCATTGCATAATCAGGAACCTTAAAACAATTTTTTTTTTTAAATGTACATGTGCTATCTATATAATACATGCATAACAAAAGTTGTGTCTATTTTAAAACTTTAGTATTACAGATATCAATGGATAATAAATGAAGAATATTTAAGAAAATCAGAGTTTATAAAATATTAAATAACAAATTAACTGTCATTACATAACCGTACTGAAATTGAATTTGTTTTGGTTGTGGCTAGATGTTTTTAATTACTGCACATAAAATGCTATTTTAATGAATAAATTTAATTCCAATCCAAAAAATAGAATTTAAACACAAAAGTGGGAAAAAAAATAAAAATAAATTAACCAAAAAGAAAACAATAACATAAATTAAGCAATGGGATTTACATACCATCATTGCAACAGTTCGAAACAGAACCTTTAAATTGTCAGGTAATTCTGATCTTCCAGCATAACCAGGATTCATTGTAATACACACATAGCAATTAGGATTTAGCTTCAATTCTGTGCCTTCAAAAACAAATGTATCCACTTTGCCTTGAACAGCACGAATTATACACAATATCTAAATGAAAAATATTTGCATAGAATTGAAATTCCAATAGGAAAACAGACTTTAATATGTTGTGTAAAACATGTTATTTATTAAGTTGATTACCATTTTGAAGTTGTAAGTACATGGTATTTAAGATAAGTGAACCACAATGCCAAAAATGTGATAATTTAATTAAAAAACTAACTACCTGCTGTGCTACAACTGACAGCACTTCTAAATCAATCCTGTTGAATTCGTCAAAGCATGCCCATGCTCCAGAAGAAGCTAAACCTTTGAAAAACTGATTTAAAAAGTTAAATCTTTCCTTAATTTCTGGTTAAGTATGTTTTAAAAATAATTTTTTTTTTTAGATAAGCTTTTATTAAAATGCACTAAAAAGTAAAAAATAACTCACCTTATTAAATCATACAAATACATTTACTTATATAAATTATTATTAACAAAAATATAAGTGTGGGTGCCCATCTAGAAGCATAGATTATTTATTTCTATTTATTTCTATTTATCAACGAATGTATTGACATATTTAGTCCAGTATATTGTATTCACCAATGTTTTAAATTTTATTCTATATATGACTTTTTAAAAAAAAAGCTTCCGTATTTTGCATATTCATACACTGGTGCAAAGCTTTGTATTTATTTTGACATAATAATCTCAAGGAGAATTCTTTCCTATTATAAACATTACATAAAAGTAAATAGCTTCGTAATTCTACCAGATGTCAATTCCTGGACTCAATATTAATAAAAATTGAGTATTGTAAAGCAGAATCTATATTCGTGTTTGATTTCAGATTTCTGAATAAATTAGAACAGGTCCAATTCAAGTTAAAAGATTTGAGGACAAACCCACAAACCCAGACACCCACAGAAAGGGAAACTAGTTACATGTATAAGCTTATAATAAATGTGTGTATATTTTCTTCCGTTTCACTGAATATGCTCTGTACATTTTAAATCTTAAATTTTACTTCAAATTTTATTTTTATTTTTGTTATTTACTTAACATGTTTGATAATTAGCAAAAATAATGATAATTGGGGTATCATGCTACAATTGTATCAAAATGACTCACTTTTCCCATAGCGATGTAATCTAATCCATCTGAACAGTTAAACACAACACACTGAACAGCCAAAGCTTTGGCTAAATCTTTTGTTGTTTCTGTTTTACCTGTCCCTGCTGGGCCTTCAGGAGCACCATTTAAATTTAAATAAAATGCTCCTACCTAAAAAATTTTGTATAAATTATAGGATGTGCTATGAAAAAGAAGAAAATACATTATTAACATAGATCTTGTTTTAAACTAAAAAAAAATATATTATTCAATAAAAATACATTATTTAAAAACATTACAAAATTGTGTTGGATAAATCTACAGGTGACTGAGGCATCAATAGTTTATTTCAACAGCAAAGACTCACCAATGTACGATAACATCTGTCAGTCAATGGAGTTATAACAAGTCTGCCAGAATTGCCTAAGTATTCATAAGCATATTTGACAGTAGCATTGGTAATGCGGACTAAAACATTGGCTTCTTCCCAGTAATATCTGAGCTGAGCCAGCCAAGCAAAATCATTTTCAGCAGCAACACCTTAATTGAAGAAAGCACAAGATGTGTAGGAATGATCCATGAGAATAATGTTCCACTGACAAAGATTTATAAAAAGGATTTAATAAAAGACAAGGCAGCATCAATTTAATAAGATTAGATGAAGCGAAATAAAGTAAAAGGACTAATAAATACAGCTTCTTAGTTAGTTAAAAAAGTAAAATCAGAAATTATAATTTATTTTTGCCGAGGTGTACTTGAATTGTTTTATGGAATTCAGGTAGAAATAATAAAATGTACTTTAAAATTGGTATTTTTTATTTTAAAACTTTTTCAAAGTTTTATTTTTTTTAATGTAAAATAACATTATAATGTGCTGACCTGTGTTAAGGAAACAGAAAATATGAATGGGAGATGGTTTTGGTACAAAAATGGTGTTGATTGACAATGATAACAGTGGAGAATGAAGCTAAAATATATAGAACTTCAGTCTCACTAGCTTTTATGGTAACAGACATGCCCTTCAAACAAATAGCCGATAGCTAACCTTTTTTAGCCATATCAAACACGACATCACGAGCGTGGACATCAATGACCACAAGGGCTCCGAGTGTGATTCTCTGCTGTGTGGTCAGTTTGCCACGGACCAAATCAACAATGTCAGTTAGCTGATCTTGCAGTACTTTGTGGTAGTTGAATAAGCCCTCAGGCCCCATAAGTAATGACTCTTGCACCTCCTGTGTCCAGTATATGGACCCTACACAGATGACCACCTGTCCAGGCCATTCTTGCACCCAAGATTTCCTGGGCGTATTTTGGTAATCCTTTACAAAAATGAATAAATTACATTTTGCTCATAACTGCATAGTAATGCAGAATAATGAAAAATAATGATAAAGTGTGTAGAAGTTAGAAATAAAAAACTGCTGTAATCAGCTTATTAAAAATAGACCATAGAAAGAAGCTTACATCAATTGACTCTTCAATAACATCCCTTACAGAGACCAACATACAGTCTTGCACTTGCAAGAGCCACCTTTCAACAGATCCTTTAGCTTCATTTGTGTCTACTGTGTAAGAGAAAGGTACATTCTCTCCCTCCCCACTGAACATGCCATGAATAATTAGTTCTGCATCAAAGTCCAGTTTGTTGATGCCTTCAAAGCATTTCTTCAGATGAGGTTGTACACGAAGTGGGTCTTTAGTTTCTGACAGAATTTCCAGCATTTCATCATTAGAGAGAAAGAAGAACCTGTTCAAGAAAAAAAACAGGAATTAGATAACTGCTAAGTTAACAATAATAGAATAAAAATGTATTGTGCAAGCTGACTAAAATTATATTACCTGGGAAAGAACAATCTTTTCTTCTCTAAATATGCATTTAATCCTTTATTAATTTTGTCAAGGAAATTGTTGCTGTCAATCAATTTTTCTATCACCCCTTTAGTTGTGCAGGCCTCCAAAACCTACGAAATGTGAAACAGAAACTTTTTGTTGTTTTATTTGTGTCACTAAGAAATTAAATATATCATATGGTTATGCGGTTGCTTTGCTACATATCCACACAGAGTGGAACTTCAGTTCAACATTTAATATGTACCTAGACTCAGTTCGTAAACTGAATAATATGTGAACAAAATCAAATGTGTTGCTACAGTTTAAAATAGATATTGTTCCGCAGTATATTTATTTATACACACCATAAATTTTAAAAAGAACTTATCAGAAGATTACATTAATTTAAAATGGCTATTAAATACAATTTATCATGTAAACATAACAGAGCATAACTTGAAAAGTATTGTTAATTATTTACAATCAATATTTTTTTCAATTCTATGATTCAAAAGAACAGTTTTTCTAAGTTGAATATAGATATAAATTTACATGAGGGTTTTTGGCACATTTCAACATCACATCTTTGAAATTTCTGTCCACTGTGTGAAACATTTTGCCCTCCTCTGGCATTTGATTATTGATGTCTTCAGAAGAAAAAATGGGCTCCAGATATAGCCACTGTGCTTGCATTTTCAACCATTCATCAATAGCTGACTGTGTGAGAAGTAAGGTTTCTTCCCAGACCTTTAAAAAAATGGTATATCAATAAGTGATTTAAGCTAATAGTATATTTGGGAATACAACAAGTGAATAGTTAAAAATGCTACATTACTTTTAATCAAAAAATAAATAATTTTGTACAAACTATTTTTTATTACTATTATTTATTTAATTAAATGGTTGCTCAATTTTAAATTCTGCAAAATGTAATTTCATTTATATTTGTTGACCAAAGTCAATATTGTATATTTTTTAGACATTTTATCTTTAATTTTGAAAATATTTTTCCATAAAATTTTGAATGAAACCACTTTGAAAGGAGTAAATGGAGAACAAACTAACCTTGACGTCTTCCTCAAATGGTTTAACAAAAGGTGAGTTTCTCATAGTCTGTGTTTTTACAATGTGGTCATCCAACATTGTTTGAATGTCGTCAACTCCACCAAGTATTTTTTGGCCTGTATCTTTGTAAACATTTAAGTTAAAAGTAACATCCTCCCATTCAGAAGTCATTTTCCTGAATGCTTTTTCAAGAGAGAATTCCTAAAGAAAAACCATGGCACTGGTTGTTTAAAAATGATTTTAAAAGTCCTATGTTAACAATATCTTCATAATAATAAAGAAAGAAATCAAATAAGAATAGATATCTTAACATTGTAATAAATTTAATCATTAAATGAATACTTTAGATTTAAAATTAGTTCTAAATGATAAAAGTGGGATGATAATGTTTTAAAAACTTATCATTTTAAATAAAATCATTACTGTAGTTGTTAAAATAGTTATACATTTGAAAATTAACATAATATTTTAATCCAAAGCTTTCAATTTTGCACATTTAAAAATAAAAATTTCTTCTTAAAAACATTATTTCTACTATTCCATCAACAGGAAAATATTTTCTATTTGTAAAAGAAAGGAACACTAATAACTGGTGAACTGAAATAATTGAATGCCTCTCATTATTACCTTAGATGCTGCAGCTGAAATAACTTCAAACTGTTCCATGAACGGTTCTAAATTCAGTTTAAGCACTTTTCTCAGAGTTGTACCAGCATCAGGTGTAAGGTTGAACCCAGCAACTTCTGACATGGCATCCCAGTGACGCTTACGTAGACCAGGATTGCACATGATGCCTATAGTTGGTATTATTTCCTGTGAATAAAATGCTCATGTCTCTGAAAAAAAAGCTTTTCTTTAACCAAACTTCACAAAGGAAAATAATTAGAAGAATTCAAGATATTTTTTTAATGTTGCATTTGGAAGCTTTACACACAAAGGTGATAAATACGAATAATAGTTGAAACTAATTAAATACAAAATATTTTTAAAATGAATTGGTCTAAATATTAGCAAGGCTTTCATTTAAAAAAAACATTTAATTAAAAATGATATAACACAGTCATATTACAAACCTTAAACTCACTAACACCAGCTAGCATATGGTCAATTACTCCCAATATTTCTGGTGGTTTGAATGGCTCTAAATCAGGAACAGAGGACTCTTTGCCAGCAGCAATGTCTGCTCTCTGTTGTTTTTTGACTTCTCTTTCAAGATCATCATAATCCATCTAGAATAAGCCAAAATCATTCAGCATTTATAAAATGGAGTGGGAAAAGAAGAGTTATGCACAGCACTTAAAGTATCATCTCTAATGCTTTAACAAAGCATGTATCTATTTAAAGTACTTTTAAAATCTTTATTTTATTTTTTGTTCAGTAAGCCTTTTGTTTTATTCCCATTAACCTAATTTTATGAAGAAGCACAGATAGAAAGCAATTCAAATCATATTTTTTACCTGCATTTTCTTTAGTCGCAGAGCAAATATTTTTTGAGCTTTGAAAAATTCTCTTCCATATTCTTCTACTTCACTGGTGATAGCTTCAACATTTTGATCCAGAAAATCTCCATCCATGCATCTGATATACGATTTTATTTAAATTTAGTGTTTTTAGAAAATAATTTGTAAACATTAATGTATATTTCTAGGAAATCTGGATGTTTTTAAAGCTGAATAAAATAATTCTAAAAGAGAAATACATTTTGGCATGCACCTTTTCTCACATCTTTGCCATTTCAACACTGTATTGAAAAACTTGTAGAAAGGTTCAAGTGCAGCTGTAATCAGATCAAAGTCAGGATATTCCATAGGTGGGAACCTATATAGTGATTCTTCTTTTCGAATCCATTCCATCTGTTAGGTATATATTCATTTTTATACATTAAAATTTCATGTTTTAGTATTATCACATTAAATTTATGTTAAAAGTATCTCTGCTAATAAATTCATTGGTAAATACAAAGAACATATGAAAAAATAATAGCATGTCATCATGAATGTCTGGTGCAACAAACTATAGCCTTTAAGATAAATAAGAATATTTTATTTGAATGAATAAAGTGTAATGTTTTTTATCCTTTATTAAAAATGGTTAAAATAAATTATAAATACATATTCTTTTTAATGTGTGCCAAACTTTTTTTCTTGCAAAAGTAGACATTTTCTACAAAACACCATATTATTTATGAGTAGAATGAGAAGCTTTTAAAAAAATAATAGATTACTGCGGTTGCTAAGAAATATTCATGCATTAAACAATGTGCCAATCATAAATGAAGATAAGCTGCTCATATATTTTTGGACAAAATGATAAAATTATATTTTAGGTTGACATAAATAATACACAGTGCAGTTTGCTATCTTCAGTGAATTAATACACTGTTTAAGTAAAGCAAAAAAAAATTAATTAATTAAACTACCTAAGACCATGTGATACACACAAAAGCATTGAATTACCTGATTATTAATGTCGTTGAGCTTCTTTTGTACAGTTCTTGCATCAAGAACATATTGCTGAATCATGTGTAGCTCTCCATAGTCATTGAATTCTTCCACACGTTTCTTAAGGCGCTCTAGCTCTACACTGACCTTATTACGAGCTTCTAGCAGCTTCATCTCTCCATTACGTTTAGTTTCTTCTAGCAGCTAAAATTTAAGAAAAAGTATAAAATAATATGAACATTCATATAACCTTATTGTAACTAATATAACACTATTATAAAAAAAGGTGAAAAAAAATTCTAGCTCCTTACAATGTCATTGTTATCAAAAATGGGAACTATTCTGTCTGGCCAGGTTAGAACCTGTGAGTTCATCTGCATGTCTTCCTCACTGAAGAAGAACCTGTCAATTAGGTACATGACTCTGTTGGCTGAGTCCTGTGAAAATAATGTAATATCATTGCAGCTTTAAATCTAGTATTAATGCAGGCCTGCAAAACAATGTTTTGGCTTTATGGTTAAAAAAATAATGAAGTATCAATGTAGTTTTGAATTTTTTTTTTTAAAGAATTACACACACAAAGATAAAAGTGATAAATGTTTGTTTGTTTTTTTATTGCTAGAAAACAAATACAAAGTAAATTGCTTTTTAAGAGAAAAAAAATCTTTCATAACATATTTGAAGCTCTAAAAACTTTCATTCTTAAAAATTAAAAAAAGCTGAGATCTTTACTATTTCATGAAATTTCATAACCCTTTATCTCACTATATTTTTGTACCTTAATTTTTTTTCTTCACTATTTCTCAAATTATGTAAAGGCTTACTGTGAAAATACAATATACATTTTGCCACCAGGAAGCTATATCAATAAATTTCAAAAATTTACCTGGACTCTACTTCTCAGTGACTGCATAACATTGCTGCGGGCTTTCTCCATAAAAGTATTTAATTGGAACAGTTCTTCTGTTGTTTTTGGTATCTGTTCAGCTTTTTCTTTGATATGTTCAAATTTCTGACAAATGCTGAAACAACATAGATAAATACATCTTGCATACTTCATATTGTCTTCTGCCACAGTACCAAGTGAAAAACTGTGACAGCAATTTAAAAAAATTGTCACTGTAAAAAGCTAACATTATCAAAGCAGCGGTAGTCAACAATCCAAACCTTATATTCTCATTCTTGTGCTCCTCAATGACAGCGACTAAAAGACCATGGCACAGTTCACGAGACAGATTTACTAGACTTTCTTTTACCTCATCACAATACACTGTTAGCAATGGGAAGCTTTCTATTGATGGCAAACTTTGTATTTCTGATATGACCATGTAGAATTCATTGATGTACTGTGAAAAAAAAATATAATATCTTCAATTAAAGCTGACAGATAATACAACTAATTGGGATGAAACCCAAAAGCATTTGTATTGAAGATGACAGGTAGAAAATGTGCAGTAAAACATTGGAGAAAAAGCTTCTCACAAAAGTAGAATTAATATAGAATTATATGGTTGCAAATTTGTTTTTTTTTAATTTCATTAATGGATAATTATCATTAAAACATATTCATTGAAATAAAGTTTTTTTAATTATCTGAAAAGATACTATATTAAAAGATTATTGGCACACTGGTAAAATAGGTGTGCTACATCTGACATTCATGATGACATCTTTTCTAGGTAATAATCAGTGGAAGTATTGCAAGAGATGCTTGTAATAAAAATTGTATGTAACAAAACGAGATTATTAAATAAATTAATTAGCATCTATACTTATGTGGAAAAATAAATAGTCTTAAAAATTTCAAAAATATAACCAACCTCTTTGTGTTCTTCAAAAGAATGTTCATCTTTTAAATACTGAGTAATGTCATGCTCAGTTTCTCCATTAACAATGTGACCATATTCTTCAGCTGGAAAAAAAAACAATCACTAGCACTTTTAAAACCTCACAGATATGTTCATTATTAACACAATTTATCAATTTATTGTTTAAAAAATAACAAGAGTAAAACACTCACTTAATTTGTTTAACAGTGCGTCGGCCTGAATAAAATATCTTCTAACATGCTCCTCTAACTTTTGGCTGACCTCGTTAACAATGTGCGGTGAAATAGATGTGTCGATGTATATTTCTTCCTGCTTCCATTCCAAGCAAGATTTCACTGTTGGAACCTAGTTCAATGAACAACTTAGTTTATTACATAAATGAAAAAAATCACTTTTCATGTCATATATATAATAATTGATAATAATACCATACAAATTGCATTCAGAGAAAAAATTACAGCCATTAAGAGCTGTCTACTGTTAACATGAACTTGAGTAAAACTAATGACAATTTTGTACATTAGCCAAATAGAAGTATGACAGAGTGATTGACTGTTAACTTGAAGGTCCCAGGTTTAAGTCCCAATGAGTGTTAGGTATTTCTAATCAGGTCTCGAAGACATTCCAGAGTTGACCTAGCTTCTATAAGTTGCCTGAGATTAAGTTGAGGAAAAGCTTGTGTATAATATGGCCACTAAAATAACAAGTGAATACTACTCCATCCGACCTAAATAACTTTCCTTTATTGCAAAAAAAAAAACATGGAATAAAAGAAGACTATGACATCAACGCATTATATAGTTAAGTAAAATAAGTAAACTACCTTCAGCACTTGGGGGCCATTTGAGAAGATTAAATGTTTCTGAAGCCACAGCATAAAAAGGGTTAATGTGGCTAGCACAATGCCCAAATGCTTCATGTACTTATAATATTTATACAATAAGTGTATTTAGCCTAACCCAATATGCGAGTTATGCGAGTCTGGCTTCTTAAAATACAGTTTCATATAAAATTTTAGAATTCTTTAGGTTCAGCTTTATTACGTTTTAGCATTTATTTTTTCAAACTACATGTTCCCACTTAGTACAGCAGCTCTTCCCTCATTGGTTTTCCTACAGTTTTGATGTCTAGAGGTATATTGCTGACTTCACCAAGGTTCCCAGTATGTTGAACATTCACATTATATGTTTAAGTTATGGTGACAACAAAACAAATAAGATAAAAAAAAGTCAATTAATATAACTCTGTATATATATAATGACTCAATAAGTACATAGGTCGGTTATCAATACTATCATCAACAGAATTAACTAATATACAGGGATGGCTCATAGCCATAAATTCAACAAATGAAAGGCTACCAACAAATCAAGAGACACTGTCCATTAAGCAGCGTGGCAAGCTAGGCACATCACAACAGTGGCAAGCCAGGTACATCACAACAGTGGCAAACTAGGTACATCACAACAATGGCAAAATAGTAACATCACAATCAGGGCCTCCAGGTTGAGCATTATTACACACACACACCCAATGACGAATTGTAGGGCACGACTCACTGCTCTAACATCCACATCTACCGTCGCAAGAACCTAAGTGACAGTCCCACTACACCTCACATCACTAACACAACCCTCCCAACACACATACCGACCATGTACTCCACTCACACACTCTATGATCTCTTCACAACTGATATACAATAAAATAGTAAAATCTATGGCATAAAAAATTATATTTCAACACTTTTTATAATTTTGTTTTTACTTGTTTTAGGCTTTTACCCAAACGGTGCAAGTAGTAAAGTATAGCTTCAATGACATCTTCAACAGTATTGGTAAAATTCAGCTTATCCCCTTCAACTACTATAGTGAGCTGCAAGAAAGGAAGTTTCAGGCAGTTTTCAGAGCGGAAGAGTCGTTCATATCTCTTCAATGTGTTCACAAGCATCTGCTTCATCTGTTTTTATAAGGAAAAAGAAACACAGCTTAAATTTTTCTACTTCTGTTATTTTGTAAAAAAAAAAAAAAAAGCCACTAAACTAAATGTATAACTTATCAGAAAGTTGACAGAGATTAAGTAAAAGCAAGTAGTTAAAGTGTTGGTCAAGCTATTCCCTAACATATCATGATTAAACATGTGATGAAATTGTATGAAAAGGTTAGGAATATAAAATGCAATTTTAAACATATAAATTATTTATATCAACTGCATTCAAATGAATTAGGTATTATTCATTCTAACCTGAATGCCTATTAGTGTTGAAGTACTTTTAAAAAAGGACTCTAATTTTTCAGGTGATTCCAGGTTCATTGACTTAAAATTACTAGTGAAAATGTTGATAACCTTTGGATACCAGCTGTTAAAAAGATGAGAAAATAGAAGGTCTGTATATTTTAAAAAGTTCAAATAGACAAATGAATAACTAGGATATCTTATGGCCTAAATATGAAAAACAAGGAAGAAGGGGGGCTATCTAATATGCTTTATTAAACAGTTAAAAAAGGGATCATTAAGAGATGAAAGTCATGTGATATTTGACAAGGTACAGCCTGAAATGTAATTAGCAAATCAATGTGTATTATATGAAAGCAATGAAACTTCAAACAATAAAGTCAATTTTTTCCAAACAATATCTGTTTGGTTTGTCAAGATTTACTGACCAAAAACACTATCATATTAATGTTGACAATTTAGAAGGGGAAGAAGTTCACTACTAAAAAAAAAGTGAAACAGTGCTTCTCCAGACATGTTTTTAGACTATGTCAGGTAATAAAAAAAAAGATTTTATCTCAAGGCCATAAAAGTATCTTACCTAGGTCAGTGACTCTGTGTAATAAATAAGCAGCTTATATTTATCTTTGTGCTGATAAAAACTGTACCCTTTATTTTTTCAGTTAGATAAAAATCTTCAAATTTTTTTTAATGATTCCCTGCTTAAGATTTCTACATGCATTACCTTTTCATAAACTTATGCTCACTGTGAGACAAATCTTTATCAATGCATTCTTTAAATGCATCTAGTGTCATGATCCCAATATTTCTGAAATTAATAATTGTATGTTTTCTCAAAGCTAATTTTAAGTCATTAAATTATAATTTAAAATAAACAAAAAAAATTATTTAAGTTATCATCAGACAATATTTGCATAAAAGGTTTTTCTTTTTTTTTTTTAATAAAAAAAGCTTTTTGAAAGCTTTGGGTCTATTTACAGTCAACCCCTCACCACACAACACAATGACTGCGGCTTCACTCTATGGCTGTTTTTTATGGGATATATATCAGTTATGTATAATAAAAATAATACTGATGTGCTCATATTAACATATGATTTTACATGTTTCTTTCTTTCTTTAATTTGTTCAATATGTCAGGTAATATGTATGTTATGGTGACTAAGGAGTGTAATTTAAAACCTAAAGGGGTATTAAAATAATAAAAACTTGATTTAGAGGTTCCTAGACAGCTTTTCTATGCCCTAACTATAAAAGCATTACATTTACAATAAAAAATCCTACTTAGTGGAAATTCATTGGGGTAGAGTCTGGAACAAAATGACGATGAAAAAAATAAGTTCAACTGTATTCTAATTATCTCAAATTAGTTTTTTTTTAGACTTGTGCAATTAGTAATTGAAAAAGTTTTGAATTTACTCAGTCATGAGCTCAATAACTAATTGAAAAAATTAATTTAAATTCCTTTTTATGATAAATGATTAAATATTATTGAAAGACATCAAAATTTCCAGACAAATAAATCAAACGAGTAAAAAATATCGCATATTTAACAAACCTGTAGCTTGATATGTCTAATAAACTGTATCTTGCAATAGTTAATTGACAGAACTCTAAAACAGCAGTATGAATAGGATTAAGCAAGTTAAGTGTTTGAAATAATTTTGCTCTGCGTTCCACGTAATCTTTATGCCATGGTCTACAAAAATTTAGCCCTCTGAAAAAAAATCAGAAACAAAATGTTGAGGTATTACATGTGGTAATGACAGAAGCTCTTTTAGGACAAGAAATCGTGTATTATACATCTCTAAAAAAATATTACATTTTTGAGTTTTCAGTATGATCTCTTGATGTTAAGGAGGGGAATGTAACATGGAAGAGTTAGGCCACAGACCTTTCGTAGACCTCATACAAATTGATAATACTGTTTCAATCAGAAAGCAATTGAGATTCAGAAGTAGTTTGTTATTGTTATCAACACGTAATATAGTCAGTTGGGGTATTGTGGATTGGACATGGTTGTGAGAGATTTGAAGTCTATGTGCCTGTGATGATATTGTGTGTTGTTTTTTCAATTAATCAATAACATAGCCTACATTCAGCACGTTTTATGGTGATGTATTTATAGGGCTCCTTTGTGAGTCCATGATGAGTGGTGAGCTGAAGCAAAGGGTTAATTACTGTATTACTTAATAAATGCACTGATTGAAGGCAGAGTGGGGTTTAAAAAATTATGAGATGGCAGCTCAGAATACTATTTTTTATCAACTATTTTATATTATATTAAAAAAGAAACATTTAAATGTCTCAAAACTTGCTGAGGAGAGTTCTATCTGGCAAATGTGACATTCTAGGTCATTGTGCGACAAATACAAAGCACAGCTGGCTATATATTTCCAAGGTTAAATCCCTGCTAAAAGTAGTTAGGATTGCCCAGAAAAAGTTTTTTAAAAAGATAAATCCATTTTCTTTTAAGTTAAGAAAATTCAACAATACTTACAAAGGCTCACTTGGTGGGGGGCCTGCTTTCTCGGTTTCTAAACCTTTCACTTCAGGCTTAATAAGTATATGTTGAACTTGTAAAATGAGAAGAATGAAATCAAAATAAACATAATTATTTAGATTAAAATAAAATTGCGCTAATCTTTTTTATCACAATCTCTCCCTTATTATTATCTCTTGAAAGTGAACTTTTATTTTGTGTATATCATTGTTAGTGTCAAGTTAAAATTCTGTAGCAGTAATCAATGATAAGTTATTCTATATTTTGTTAAGTCAAATATTTCTCAGATTACATAAAGCCAATAATTTACTTTTTTTTTATATGTGATTTAATTTTCATTTCACATGTAAAAAAAAATTGTGCTGAACAAAGAAATTATGTGAAAACAGAAAAAAAGACTCACTGTTTGATAGCTGAATACTTTTAGCAAACATATCTTTTATTTCTGTGAAAAGTTCATTAATCATCTTTTGCTTTTCAGGGCCTGTACGAAGTTTCTCAGGAATCAGTAACATAATGCGCTGTTGTGAGGTGTGATCCATTGGTGCCACTGGAGTATTCATGATAAATTTTTTGAGAGCCAAATAATTTAACTGAAATATATGTAATGCAAAATAGGAAGCAATACTTAAAAACTTTTTTTTATCTATCTAAGAATCAAATTTTTAATTAAAAACAATAATTTAACATCAATAAACTTTTTTAATCAACTGTCATTTATAAGAAATCAAATGTGTAAAAATAGTAAAATTCTAATGCACATTGAATCATAATAGAATATTATTCATCATAAAAGTAGCATTATAAAATCTGCTGACAATAAACAATATAAAATAATATAATAAGATTACCTTTAAGCAATGATCTTCTGATGGCTTAAACTAAATTTCAGGAAGAAAAAAATATTAAAAGGCTTAATTAAATAAATATTCTGACATTTTAAATATTTTTAAGTAATTACAAGTATTTTAATTTAAGAAAAGATTATACAGTGTTCATTTATAAAATCAGAATATCTGCAGTGACAACACTAACCTCAGGTCTTAATGGGGGCTCTATGTCCTGTTTGATGCGAAGCTGCTGCTGTTGAAATCTCATTTTCTCTTCTTGTGCATCTTTCAAAGCTTGACACTGACTTAAAAAGTAATAATAATAAATTTTAAAGAAAATTAACCAAGATTTATTTAAATCACATAATCACCAAGTAACTAAACAGCTAGGTTTTACAAATACCAATAAAACTAGCTAAATTTATTCATTATTACTTCAAATCTCACTCTTTCTTTTTAGAGCTTTAATGTTTGTTTCATGTTTGTTTCATGTTAAAGAATTGAAAATAGTAAAGTAAACAATCACAGTGAGAAGCTGGAAACAGTTCCTAGATCCCAATACATTTTTTTTTCCTGATAAGAAATATATGACAAATTTTGCAGGGTTGTGGGGCAATTTTTTTTTTTTAAAAACATCTTTTTTTTCTTGTTTTAATCAATCAAAATCTCACACAAATTAATTTTTACATACTAATATTTCATGAGATTAGCATGCTGGACTTTCACTTTTGAGTGATGCATCAATCTACTGTTTATCCACGGATCATGATCAAAGTCATATTTTTCTATTGGTGGAAGAATCGGCTTTCCATTCATCATTTTCAAACCGCGGCAACGTTCAATTAAACCTGTCGATGGTGGAGTGCTGATTTGCGTTGTTTCTTTGTTTTTCACCAGATTCTCGAGACGTCGTTTCTTAGGCTTTACTATTTCCATTTTCTAAAATAATATGATAATAAGTGGATAAAATAATACTACTTTTGAAATTTATTCAAATAGAATCATGAGATTCGCTTGATAAAATGCCATTATTGTTAGATAAAATAAAACATGTCGACGTTTTCAATTGAAATTAAATAATTTATCTCATTTTGGAAACGAGAAAAAAGCCGCGTCCAAAGCAGCCATCATGCCAGATTTACATAAGTGTTAACATAAATAATCAAAGATAAATAAACCTAATTAGATTTATTCTTGTGTTGTTGTAATTTGAAGCAATCATGTATTAAAATACATTTTGAAATCTCAATTTAAGGTATTTAAAATATGTTATAACAAAAATTATTTGGTATATTACCATTAAACATAATGACATTTTGTTAATTCCAACCTGGTAAGCTTTATTTTTTTATTAACCAATGGACAATAAAATATTTAATGCTACTTCCTTTGTAGCTTAGCAACTTGTCAATAATAATGGAGGTTATTCGTCGTTGAAAGAGATTGGTAGCATACCACATATTTAAGTATGATGCTTTTCTACATGATATATTGCGTAAAAAGACTTAAAATATGTTTTTATTTCATTTAAATATTTTAATCCATAGTTCTACTGTAAAAACTGTGTTCGTGTCATGTTTATACTGCGCGGAACGACTTCCAAACAATTATAAATTGAACATTTTAAATCACAGGTTACGAATGTGCTTTAAAACCTTTCATCTGGTGTTAGTGAATGGCGTTTTACTGGTGTGTAAACAAATGTATTATTAAATTATTTTCCTATAAATACAATTATAAATATATGTAAGCATCAGTTGTGGTAACAATTGGGAAAAGGCACATATGTCTTATGGCTATAACTATAAGACAAGTAAATTCATATAATATATCATATACTATTCAGAATAGTATAAGTTGTTTTGAATGCTTTTTTTTATTCCGTAAACCCAATCATCAATGATATGAGTGATAAATAGGTTTAAAAAATTATTAGTACTAGCGAAAAAGGGCTATCTTAACAATCAATAGATTAAAAGTAAAAGTACTAAAAGCTATGGCATGGCATATGATCTAATTGATTTACTTGTTGGCCTTGCTATTTGACTATTCAAGGGCGGTTTAACCTAGGGTGGCAAAATTCTGATGGTGAAACTAAAAGATACATAAAAATAGACATGAAAACAGTATCATTAGCTTTAAGTTAATTTATTTTTAATTTTTTAGTAGAGTATAAACATGGAATTAAAGTATGTACTTTTGAAACATGAGTATTTGCTGTTTTATTTTTTAATATTTTATGGGCTATAGCAAAAGCCATTTCTAGTTTTAGTTTGTTGCAGTGTTTAAAGTGCATTATGAGCCTAGTGGACTAAAAAAGATGCCCCTGGACTGTGGGACAATAAATTCTGTCTAGGGGGTACTGCCACCACCACCCTTGACTTGTTTCGCCACTGATTTGTAGTTTGTCTGGTTTGTGAAATGTAGGATGCTTTGCAGAGCATATTTCAACTATATAGTTGTGGGAGGGGGGAGAAAATGAATCTCAAAAAGACTAGCAAGTTAATTATATTTGTAATTTCTATCCTTAGTTTAGACTGAGTTAGAACTTCTTTTTGGATATTACACCCAGTACCATAGCGAGCTTAACTTACGCCCTGGGCACAATACCTTTTTAGCGCTCAATCCATTTGAAAACCAGATAATATTATATGTGAAATATACCATTTGGTCCCTTTATGAGTAGCGCCCGGGGCATGATGCCCACCACCCCTCACTACACCTCTGATTACACCATGCTTGAGCATAGTATCTTGGAAAGATTTGTGTCACCCAGTAGAGAAAGTATGTATGTTCTGAATTCAGACACTGGGTGATAATGAAGTTTATTTTATTATAATTTCTTTGCTTTGGGTTCTAATAAAATTATATTACAGGAAGCCAATTTTAATGGAAGACACCCACCATTTTACTCATAATTATATTAGTCACTTGAATCATTAAATATCAAAAGTAATATAAAGAAATGCTTAGACTGCTGTCTTAGATCTTAATTAATTTAAAGAAGTACATTTAGAACCTTAAACTAAAAGGAATGCCTCATAAACTACAGAAGGATCAATGCAAAAAAAAAAAAAGGAAATATTAAGGAAAAAATTAGATTATGATGAAATAAGTACAATTTAAAAAATATTATAAATTGCTCACAGTTGTTTTTTTTTTTCTTAAACATGTTCATTTGTTTGTCCTCCAGCAGTGAATTTTCTTATCACTAATCAAATAATTACAACATGGATGATGAAAATACTGAATCCCATATGAATGAAGAAACAGAGGAAATGGAAGATCAAAATGCTTCAAATGTGGGAGAATTAGACAATGAAGAGATAACTGAAGGAGAAACAATTCAAACTTATGAAAAACTAGAAACTGGCGAAGACATGCAAGCAGACAAGGAAAATTTACCTGAAGATCAAGATGAATTACAACCACTAAAAGATGATATATTGACTGACAGTGAAAAAATTAAGTTGAGTGATAAAAATCAGCAACTGGATGAAGGAGAGCTAGATACAAATGGAACTTATTTAATGAATGAGGAAGAAGGGCCAGATCAAGAGGACCAAGTAGTGAATAAGGAAGAAACAAAACAGGAAGACGAATCCGCCAAGTTATCAGATGTCAATATAGATGAAGTCAGTAAAAAAAATGAAGAAATGGAAAACTCATTGAAGGATCTTAAAATAGATCATAACTTAGAAAAACTTGATGATAAAGAACATGAAAATGATGAAGAAAAGAAAAATAAAGTTGATGAAGAAATAAATGTAAACTTCAATCAAAATGATAATGAGGTATAGTGAATTGGATATTTTATAATATTTAATTATACATATATATCAATATATTTTTATATATATAAAATTCTTTTGACCCCATAAACCATAAAAACCATTTTAAAAACCAAACATTATTTTTCCCTTCTACAATTCGGATCATAATTAGAAAAAAAAAGAGACAGCTGATTAACTTGCTAATTTTGAGAATTTTCCTCTTTAGTTCTAAAATAGCTGTTTCAAATTGTATGTCATTAATGGAAATACCCATCACTTCTATATTCTATGTTGTTTTTTTTTACTATAATTCTTCAATCATTGTTTAGGCTACAGATCAAGAAAATGCAATTCAAGGTAATTAAGATAAATCCAGTGATTGAATTGTTTAACATATAAATAAATGTTATGCTTATGTAGTGATGTTTAGACTTCTTTAATACTACTATTTTTATCATAACCCTATTTTTTCATATTTTTTTTAAATAATGTGTTTATTTTTATTTTTTTCATTACAATAATAGAATATATTAGAAAAGGATCACTTGACATGGGATTTAAAACAAACACTGATGCTACTGCAACAGGTACTTTTTTTTACTATCAGTTACTCTTTTTTATTTATTTCTAAAAGAT
Source organism: Bulinus truncatus (assembly GCA_021962125.1). Classification (NCBI taxonomy): domain Eukaryota; kingdom Metazoa; phylum Mollusca; class Gastropoda; family Planorbidae; genus Bulinus; species Bulinus truncatus. The sequence continues at coordinate 343,176 of JAGDYQ010000248.1, forward strand.
AAACCCATACTGATCCTTTTTTATTACTCTTTTTCAGTAAAATTTGTAATGATGCCAATGGGTCAAGTTGTTACATTAGCGTGTACATTAGGCCAAACATTAGAAGACCTAAAGATACATTTTTCGTTTGAGTTGAAAATGCCAAGCAACTTGATAATGCTTTTGTTTGATGGTATGCTTTTTTTTAACTATTAAAAATGTTTGATTTAAAAAAAAAAGATATTTTTATTCTTCATATAGTTTTCATAGTAAGAAAATTTAGTACACAAAATGCTTTTTTTAATGTAGGAAAAACCATGTCTGACTCAACAACACTAGCACAACTTGGAGTGGGGCCCAATGGAACAATACAACTTGAAATTCAGTCGGCTGATCCATTAAATACACCACTTAAACAGTACAGATCACACCAGGAATACCACATGCCTGATGTTATAACAGTTAGGGTAATAACAGGTACGTTAGTAAATGCATAAATCCATAAAATAAATCACTATTATTTACATAGTTTCTAGCCTGAAAATAAAAAGGGTATGCCAACTTAATTACCTAAATTATCTTTTTTACATGCACAGATAAATGTTAAATGTAAGCACATGAAAGGGAATTTTAGTTATAATTAATAGACAGCCCACAACAAAAAATTAAAAATGCACTAAAAGTTTTACAGTCAGAACTATAAAATAGCCATTTTTCTTCCTTTGATGAGAAGAAGATTGTGAACCTAAAGATGTTGTTGTTGAAATAGAAAGATCAAGAACCAAAAAACCATTTCTTGGTGGCTTTAGGAACAAAAATACTGGAGTTGAATATCATAATGCATCTGCCCAGACAATGCAGAAACAAAGACCGTTAGCAACATCAGAAAGATTTTGCAGAGATACACAAACATGTGAACAGAAAAACACGGTAAATAATATTTGATCATTTGATTAGATCTATTGATAAATAAAATGATCGGAAGAAAATTTCTTGATTTATTTTTTTAATCATAATTAACATTTTTTTAAGAACTGAAACAAAGGCAAACAATATTTTATTCTTTAAAATTTATCGCTAGTGTAAAGTTTGTTAATGTTGTTTGGACCTGTTTTTAGATATATTAATAGGTGCATAACATTTTCAAATCTGAAATCATGATTCTGTATTACCTTTTACTTTTAGCTTCAACAAACATTTAATACAACCAGTACACAAATGACTGGAATAGGATGCTACATATCCAACATGGAAGATAAGCTTCTTTCTCCAAAGAAATACACAACAGCAGATGAATACCTGGAAAATTTTCTTAATAAAGTAAATCACCCTGTTTGATTAGTCATTATTTCTTATATTATTGCTAAAGATACTTTCTAGTTCATTTAAATTACCACTGTAAAACACCTCAACAAAGTGAAATTTCTTTTTTATAGAAGTGATTCATGCTTTTTAATTAAGATTCATTCTGATGGAATAAAATACATGTGATTTTTTTTTAATGCAAATGCATTAAAGATGTGGGTTTTTTTTACTTTTTTTTAAGCTTATTTTTAATTGTATTCATTTTTTTCTGTAACATTTGAAAAAATAACATCAACAATTTATTTATATACAGGTTATAATTTTACAAAAGAACTTTCGACGGTGGATTGCCAAACGTTATGTTAAAAAACTTAAAGAAGATAAAGAAAAGCGACTAGCTTGGGAAAGAAGGGAAGAGCTTCGTAAAAAGAAAGAAAAAGAAGAGCGAATTAAAAAGGAGTATGCTCGGAGAATAAATCCTCAGTCTAAATCTGATTTTGACTTACTTTTACATTGTTTAGAAAGTAAGTAGATATCATTTTCACATTTTTAACAGTAAGATTGTATTTCTGGAATAAAAGTTTGTTTTTTTACGTTTAAAATTCTTTAAGCATTTATTTATTTATACTATATATCATTTTAATTTTATCTATATATAGAATGGCGTCTTGATGAGGTTGAGAGAATTAACTCCACCCTTACAGAAGCAGAACGCAAGGCTGCATTGTGTATGCTTTTAGATGAAGAAACAGAGCTTTTATCCGCTATTGAACGTCATAAGAATGAGGCCAGTCTTGAAAACAGACAAAAGCAAATTATGTCCTTCTTGGAAAAGGTACCAGTGATAAGTTTTTTTTAATATAATTAGAGTAAAATATTTTTTTTAGCAGATGTTATGTGACAACAATAATCTAATCACTTATAATTAGAAAAATATGTATGTTTGTTTCAGGCAGCTGCACCTAAAAAATGGGCAGGACCTGATGGTAAATTGACTTTCATGGACACTCCATACACTATCAGAGCTAAGGAGCTAAGAGATATTTATAAAAGCATTAATATGAAGTATCTAACCCAAGATGAACGTCTGGATGTTCTCCTAACACTAAAACATACTGTCAAAGTAAGTTTCCAAAATTTCAACAGGTTGCCTCACCATTGTATTAGCCCAACAAATTTATATCAACCCTATAACTATCTAGGTCTTATTAAAATTAATAAATAAATTTAAAGTGTGTATATTTCTGCTATTCTTTTTATATGCTATCCTTTGAATATTTTAGGCTAGTGCTTATAACGATTTTCTGAAGAAAAAAAAAAAGATAAATAGCTTTCACAACTGTAGTATAAAATTTTTTTTAGTAGCAGTTATTTCCCTCTATCCTCTATTAAAAGAAAACTGAAAATTCTTTTTATGTTTCTTACAAATCCAGAAAAATATGGGTTTGAAAATATGAACATATAATATTGATAGTTAGTTACATTCAAGTTAGATAGAATAATATTTGTAAAATACGTTGTCCAGAAGTTTAATTGACTTTATAGGTTTCATAGCAGCTTTGAAATACCCAAAAAAAATGTATGACCTTAGAATAGCAATATATTTTGGACTGTCCATAGCAATTTTTTATAAAAACCTATAATTATATTTGTCTCAATGAATTTGTAATTTAGTAATTGTTTTTTACTATAATATGGAAATTTCACATTGTTTTAAAAACTGTTTGATTTTTCTCATTAATTATTTTAGGAACATGATTGTAAATTGACCCAAGAAATAACAGAGTTGATTGATCGAGAAGCTGATCTTTTAATGAGAGGAGTAAATGCAAGCAATCTAGCAGGTCTTAGAAAAAGAATTTCCACTTTGTTTTTACAATACATCAAGACACCAGCTTTCAACCCTGAAGCTGCCAGGCTTCTTAAGGTGAATTATGTTCATAATTGTCATTGCTTGCTTTTCAATTAGTTATCGTCAATACTAAAATGATAATGGGTTAGTTGACAGTGTCTGTCTTTAAAGATTTTAATTATTAAAAGAAAAAAGTAAACAATACTGAGAAAAATATAACTTACAAAAAATCGACTAAAAAAAGATAATGCAAAGTTTAAATGTAGCTAAATGAAATAAAATGTACTGTTTTTATAAAATTAGTTTTTAATTTTCATGTATTAAGGCAAAATAAATAGTAAATACAATTATTTTCATAGTTAATTCTTTATTTTTCATGAATTATAAAAAAAAGTTTTAAGTATTTAATTGAAGTGATATTTACTAATGTTTTTAAGATACCTCAAGATCCAAGTACACTTCGTAAAAACATCAACTTCTGCCGCAGCTGTGGCTCTTACTTGCCATCCACTGAGTTTTTTATTACATCCAATACAAGTAGTGTTGGCCGATGCAAGAAATGTGAGAAAATTGAGAACGATGGTAGGCAAAGAGAGGACCATAACTACTATCGTGTCATGCTTAAAGCTCTGCGTAAATCTGAAGAGGCTTTGCAAGATGGTAGCAGCATCTGCTATCTTTTGCAGGTTTGTCAAAAAAACACTTTAGCAACACAATTAAGGGTAAAAGAATTTTTTTTAAATGTCACTAACCAATGTACAGACTTTTTAGGTTTTGATCCCTATAGCAACATGTTACAATGCTTCTCCAGCAATCCAGGGTTGTAAGAATAGTGTTTCTTGGCCCTTTTGATAGGCCCAATATCAGCTTATCTTACTGTATGTCTCATTGCTTTGTTTTTCTAAGACTGCTTAAGTTTCTTTGGGTTTGTTTAGCTTTTTTTTTTTTATTACAGTTGTAATATTTTCTTAAAAAAAGAGAAAAATGAGAACTAGGATGCAATATCTTTTGTATTAATTTTTCTGTTTCCATTATTAAAAAACAAAGAAAACTTGTCTGTGGATTTTTATATTGATGCTAACCATTTATTTTTTTCTAGGAGAAGGATCTTCGATACTTGGTGGAAAATATCTGGAGCAATCAAAGTGTTTTGAGTGCTTGGGATGATATTTATGACCTTGTCCTTGCCAGATGGGACAAACATCAGGAATGGTCTCCATGGAACTGTATATTATTGACCCATGATGAAGCTGAAGCACATAAGAAACTTTTTAGCCTGGAGGAGGTAAACATATTAAAAATATTTTATATTTCTTCATATTTTGTTAAATAAAAACTAATTTTGCATTCATTTACATATGAAAGTACCTTTCATGGTAGCAACTGACAAATATTTCCCCCTAAAAAGTGAAAAATAAATGTATATATGTATTCAGCTACTTTTAATTGGAATTTTAAAATAAACATATGTATATAATTTCAGGGATATGGTCAAGTATTTATACACAAAGTCACGCAGAAACACAATTTTGCAAGAAATTATTTCTCACGCCTACCTGGTATGTCTGAAGTCTTGAGAAAGAAAATAGAAGAATCTGAAAAAGAAAAACCGAAAGGTCCATCAGTGGCCGGCCTTTCAGTAGCTAAAGCCCAGAAAGTGTGATAATGTAATTTTAATAATTATAAAATAATTTATGAATTATACTTTTTTTCTTCTGACTCCCCACTTAAATAGTTTAATCTGTTCCAACACTATGTTTGGGAATTATGTAATTCAATGTGAGATAATCCGGAAATTTTTATGATAAAAAAAATAATTAGTGTAACTATAAGTTAAAGATTTTAAAGAGATTATGTTTTTTCAATACTTTAAGAAACTTAATGTATACCAGAAAGTACTGGTAAACCTCTAAAATGTTGCAGTATTCATATATCATTTTAATTAGTCTTTATTAAATGTCAGAAAAGATGCAACTTACTAACAGGTTGGCACTACACTGTCCTACGTTTGTGACAAGAAACATAACGCTAAGCATTCCCTATTTCTTTCCTATCATTTGATATCTATTTTAGCTCTTCTAAAACTTAAAGCAAACTATAACACCCCCCCCCCCTATGGTACAGACTAACGCACTATTTCAACAGTGCTCAGTTTACCATTGTTGGCATAGATCTTTTATGCTTTACTTCAGTTGCAGAGGTCTGCAGTTGATTGTTAAAAAGGTATTTAAGAATACATAGCAATAGCTGAATTTTCATTGGCCTTTTTCAAAAAGCTATTACATGTAATTAACATTTTTTTTTTTACATTAAAAAACTATTGCTTTCACATTATTTTTACATTACACTATTGAATAGAAATATTTTATAAGTTTGTATAAGAAGTTTACCTTTGAGTCGTTATAGATATATATATATATAAATATACATAATTTTATATCAAAATGAGAGTGTATGTTAGTATTGTTTGTGCTATAAATGCTTCTGTTCCATTATAATCTATTTTTATTCAAGTCTTAAATAAATGTGAACTGCAAGGACTTTAAGAAATATGATTAGCTTCTGATATTACTATTAATCACAATATTGATTATTTATTTTTACAGAGAAAAGTGCACATGTTGCATTTCTCTGAATAGTTCAATGAACTATTGTGAACTGTTTAAAAATCATAGGCATGATAATGTTTTGAGTCTATAAATAAAAAACCAAGAAAAAAAGACAATCAAAAAGTGTTCTGAATTTTTCCAAAAAAAAAAAATTAAGCAATTTTATTTTACTGCAATTTTATGTGAAAAATAAAATTTGCATAGACTACAAAACAAAGAAAAAAAAAAGCTGAAGAACCTGCTTGCCATCTTTGTAACAAATATATATAAATATATATTTACTTATAAATTACTGTATATATCACACCAAGAGACAACAAATGTTTTCAGCTTCATCCAATAAATTATGCTCTAACAAAGACCATTATATACATAATAAATTGGAAGATAATACTTTACAACTAAAGTTAAACAAAAATATGCACCATGCAAGTAAAGTTACATTTCAACCAACAATATGTTCAGAAAATCAATTTTGACTCTAGATAAAAAATTATCAGCTGGAGGGACTGGATTAAAAAAAAATTCATTCTTGACAACTTAGCCTTTATTTTGAAAGAAATATGAATTGTTATTATATAGTGTATTACCATCATGTCAGAAAGTTATACACCGAACATTACTTTTTTTATTATATAATACTGATACAGTAGAAAGTTTTCTATTTGATTAACATTAAAATTATTCTTGAAATACTAGTATTATTCTAATATATACACAGATTTTCAAACGGATTCCAATAGGTAAAAGAACTAAAAATTATTCTAGCTTTTTTCTTTAGCTTTTTAAATTGTTAATAAACTGTTAATAATCAGGTTATTATAAAACTATAACAGTGATGGTGGAAGAATTTAAAAGAACCAACTAGAGAGAACCACAGAATATATACTGAATAAAATGCACATTGGATGTATTGTAGTATTTAAATAGTCATATACATGTACTAGGTTACAAAATCTGCCATTTAATGGTTTATGACCTCTCCAATTTTCAGGGACATTTTCCATTAAAGCAATAGTACAATATCGTTTATAAATCTACTTTAAAAGTATTAAAAAGCCATAATACATTTTGAAATTTATTTTTTCTAGTATTAGGTTTTTATGTTGTTTTTTTTTAAGAATTATATTTTATAAATGATTTTCAATACTAATAGAATAACACAAATAGTAATACTTTAATGTTAAAATCTTCCTATTTATGCCTCCAAAAAAATCATCAATAAAAATATGCCTTAAATCATGGTCCAGCTATACTGCAACTAATAAGTATCTTTTTATTACTGGTAATACATCTAGTATCATTGGCTAGAGAAAATCTGCCATTTAATTTTTTATGATTAGTATTAGCCAATATGGGGATGCATATTCAGTTCAATATATATTCTTTGGATCACAATGTCTTATTAAAGTGCTTTGCTCTACAAAAATAATACAGATAATATCTGTGCACACTCTTGAAATATGTACAGTTCAATTTAAATTATGTTCAAAATGAATAGCAAATTTCACACAAAAGAAGAAATTTTTAAAAAGTACATTATCAACTCATCATTAACAGAAATTCAAATGAAAATTAACTTAGCAACATACATATTTTACCTATTAAAAATTATTTTATCAAGGATCTGCATTAAAATTAAAAAATGTTAATAGAAAAAAAAACTCTTTAAAATAATCAGAATCAATGTGAATTCCAAAACTATACAATGGAATATACATAGAATTTAAAATGTAAGTTGTTTCCAAATATTACAAACAAATTAAAAAAATGTTTTTTGCTAAAATTTCAATGATCTAACCTGTTTTTTAATTAAAAATATAGTTCTTACAAAATTTTACCAAAAATTCTTGAAATTTTGTAAAAATGCACTAGTGGTAAATATGCTTATACATGTACATGTATAGTTAATTTGTGATACTTTTAAAAAAAAGCATATCCATCACTTACGTTCAGTAATTAAAAATTAATATTGTAAATATATTTTATCTTGATACAATAAAGGTTACACATTGCCTAAAAAGTCAATATGTAAAAAATTCACAAAAACATGCATTGTGATAATAAAAATTTGAGCCAAAATGCACCAATGTAATTTAATACCATGAATTTTTTTACACTGTTTCATTTAACAAAAACACAGCCATTAATGGAAAGCAGAGGTTAAAAAAAAAGTAAACCAATGGTAAAAAAATTAAAAAGACATAATATTTAATAATAATAAATACTAAAGCGAGCTTTTACAAGCAAACTACCCTTGACTACAAGTCTTCTAAAGAAGCTATGAACCTCTACATAACCTAAGTCACTATAATTAAAAGTATATTCATTTTCTGGAACCTAAGTCGAAAAAAAAAAAATCCAACTGAAAATATAATCTGAAATTTTATATTTTTATCTAAACAGAATATTCTAAAATTTTTATAACATTATGCCTCTGATTCACCATCTTCATCCTCTACATCATTTGAGTCTTCTGAATTTTTAAAGGGGGAAACAGGAGAAGCTGCTGTAGGAGATGGTGGCTCATCAATGGCAGTAAGTATTAGAAACTTTCCATCTGGACTAAGTGGAAGCCGAGAACTGATATCATCTTCTAAATTATCGCTAGGTGAATCAACTTCATCTATACCATACTTGTTTTTCTTATGGTCAGTTTCACTAGGTAAACTCTGTATATTCTTGAGAAGAAGGTTCTGTTAGAAAGTGTATAAAGTGTTTAAGGACAACTCATTTTTATACACATTATCACTTCATAATAAAAATTATCCTTTTTTTTCTAAAAATAACAATGGTAATGATATTTGCTGAACAATATTTTGTTTATCAAAAGATATTAACTAGACAGATATTAAAACAAAGATACTTATTTGACATAAATATCTTGTTTATAAAAAGAAACTTTGATATCAACATGACAGCTTTTCAAACAAAGATACTTACTGTCTCATTTATTTGAGCTTTGGGCTTAGGTACTGCTGCTGTGGGAGCTATTCCCTTCCTTTTCTCCTGCAAAATATTTTTATTTTTTTATAAATTTGAATAGATTTTTAAGAATTTTTGTTTTAAAAAAAAACTTTCTTTTTAAAAAAGGAAACAAAAATGCTTCTTCCCTTTGGTAAATTTAAACATTAAAAAAATGTATCACAATCATTCAAAACTAATAAAAATATTTTAAAAATCACTGAAACAATTCCTGTGAAGAAATGATAGCCTAAGAAAATATAATGTAACAAATGATTGTGAAAGATCATTCATGGCATATGATTTCAATGCTTATTTATATATGTGCTGCATGATTCAGTAAAAAAACATTCCCATAATGAAATGTGACATAAAAAAGAGTGTGACTTGTTCTTTGCAATATTCATACCAAATTAATTCATAAAACTAATATCCTTTAGAAACTGAAAATTATAATCAAAAATTTTAATTACAGAAACATATATTGGAAATTCATACATTAAGAAATGTCTGTAAAATATTTTAGTTCATCTTTATATTTTAGTCACATGTGTGTAGGGTAAAACATCTTTAAAATTATACAACATTCCAAAGCTATTTAGATGCATTTTGTGTATTTTTTTATTTACTCTGTATTGAAAAGGAGTGGTATTGAATAATTTCAATACCAAAGCATTATTTTCTATGTATGAAATACAAATAATTGTTAACTTAGTCACATGCAGTTGTAATATAGTATTAAATAGTTAGATAACTACCAGAATATATAGCATGAATCAGTAGCAATGCTATACAAAATTGTAATGGTAAATAAAAGCAATGCTGTGACAATACCATGCATACAAACCTATTTAAGATAAAACTAAGGATAATAAAATTAACTTCACACATTCAAATCTGTATGCAGTAAATAGCGATGAGGGTTTGATTTTCATAAGTTTTAAAAATACATATTGCAATTAAAGAAAACAGAACAACATTTTATAGGAGAAAAAATATACAATAAATGCTTTTTTGTATTAGGAATTATTTTGCTTTAATGTTTTTTTTTACCTGACGGATACAAAGAAAGAAGTCAGTTACAGGTCATGATGCTGTTAGTACATTGTATGCAGGCCAGAAACTGATAGAGCTGATAAGATTTACAGGTCATCATGAATCTCAATACAAAAGTCATGTTTTATTATTTTGTTTTGCTGGTTTTTTAAGAGGGGTTTGATAAAGATTCCCTATATTAAATACCAACTAAAATAAATCTCAATTTAACCTTTAGTAAAATATATCAACTTAACTTACATATTTTGTAATCTACATTTTAATAAGTTAATAACCTACATAGCCATTTCTTATGTAACTATGTTTAATGCCTTTCAAATCAATGATTTCAAGAGAAAAAAAAGTCATAAACTGGAAGTGTATTCTTAAATTTAATATATTCACTAATATTTTTTTATATTTAAGAATGTTTATAGAGAATCGTAGGTGTGATGAATCTAATTCTGATTAGGCTGTGGTCTATTTGGTTTAGTAATTAAAAAAATGTGTGCTTTAACAGGGTCGCAAAAGTATAGAAATATTTTTAAAAATATATATTAACACATATGACTTTTTATCAATCATGGGAACTTTCAATACAATCTGATTCTCTCTGTTATGACATCACATGAGCAAGTAAAACAAAATTGAAAGGTTTCCTTACTACATGACGACATGAAAAAAGACTACTTAAATAAAGTATGAACTGAAAGAGTGAAAAGTGAGTAAAGCAATCTTCAGTTTGTGAAAGTGCCGAAAATAACTAAAAGGCACAAAATACAAATTTGTATACATTTGTATACGAGTTTTTCTTTCAGAATAAATATTTTAAGAATTAGGCTTCTTTGTAAAGAGATTTGACCTGTTCAAAAAAGGCAATTCGAGACAAAAAATAATGAACAACGTACTGTGAGTTTCTGATTCACGTTTCTGTAATAAATCAAAGCAATTATACTGTGAAATGACAAATCAATTTACATAAAGGGCAACTTAAAGATGATGAAGCTGAGTAAATAAAATACATGTAACAGAGAAAATTAAACTATCCCAAATTTAATAATGTTGCATCTACCTAGTAAAATTGTACATATATATAATTGATCTATTTTAAAACACATATAAATATGGTTACCATCAGTGCTTGAAATGCAACTTTTGTAGCTGTGCTGATAGCTTGACATATCTGAAATAAAAAAGAATCAATCTTAATGAATAAGTTGGGTGCCTGAGTTTTCGATGAAGACTGGATGATTTTTTCTAAATCAACTTACGTCTTCAGATGTTGTATTGCTTTCAAAGACATGGCAAGAAAAAGTAGGAACTGCATTCTGATTTTTATCCCCCTCAGGTGGTTTTCCATCATTAGAACCAGGTGTTGCCAAAGTTCGATTACGAGTTATAAAACCAAATAATCTGTAAAAGATGTTTACAAATTTTAAAAAATTGTTCAGCAATGAAAAAAATTTGTAAAAAATCATCATTAAAAGAAAAAAGATTATGATTAAAAAAAACAAATAAAAGTTTACGTTCGATACAAATGTTTTACACTAAAACCCAAAAAATTAAAATAAAGAGAAATATAAGCCAGTTCTACCTATTATTATCTGGATGAGCTGACCAGAAAGAAATATCCTGGAGGGCAAACTCAACTCTAACTATATTATTTGAAGGATCAATAAGCCTAGATTTTAAAAAAACATGAATATACATTAGGGTGACAAACAAATGCATTGTAAAAAATTTATTTTTTTAATGCTCTCAACCTTTTTTTGGTTCCATTTAATGAAAAAATTATATTGGGAAATTTTGAAGACCAACCGTTGATGTTTAGGGGTTGCTCAACGCAGTTCAAGTTTGCAAGGTTACTCGAATCCACATTTTTCATTTGTTTTTCATATTTATCTCTTCTATTTTAATAATTAGGTTGAGAATGTTATCAATATTTTATTTTTTTTAATTTATGAGTCATCATACATAATAATTATTGTTTTTTTTGGAGAAAATTAATAAGTTAAAAAATAAAATAAGTTTGCCGAAATTCAGAACACCCACTGTAATATTGCATCATTGGACAAGCTTTAAACTATTGGAACATTTCATATGACAAAATTATGGCACTCAGTTTTGATACTACTTCAAGCAACACAGGTATACATTCAGGTGCTTGTACCCTGCTGGAGAAATTAATTGGAAAATCTTTATTATACACAGCCTGTCGACACTATGTTCATGAAGAGATTTTATCCCATGTTTACAAAACATGTTTTGGAGCATCTTCTGGTCCAGAGATTAAGTTGTTTCATCGATTTTGTCATCAGTGGAGTAAACTTAATTCTGAATCATGGCATTTAACTGATGCAGATCTCAAAGTTTATGGTTCACTTGTACCATCAGCAGTAGAATTTGCTGTAAATATGCTGCAAGGAAAAGGAACCAAACAACCTCGTGACGATTGCAAAGAATTTTTTAACTGTCGATAATTTTTTTAGGAGAAATTCCTCCAGGCCAAAGCGGAATAACTTTCCGTACTCCTGGCGCTATGCACCAAGCATGATGGATGGCAAAAGCACTGTACTCTATAAAAATAAAGAAAAAAATCTTCTAAGATTTTCGATTTTTTAAATTTTGATTTAAATGGAACATGGTTTTGGGCTCCCATCTCTTCATCTGCTCCTCACAATGACCTGACTTTGATTAAGAAATTCAATAATTTTAAAATATTTGACAAAGAAGTCGCTGAATCTGCCTTTAAAGCCATTGCATGACATTTATAGTATTTAACTGAAGACCTGGTGAGTCTCTCTTTTTTGAGCAATGATGTTGATAACCAAAATAAAGAAAAAAATGTTGATTGCACTTGAAAAGCCAGCCAAAAAAACAGGTAAAAGCTTGAAGGCAAAGTATTAATGGATAAAATTGTAAGCATGAACTTAGATGACTTTGTAACAGAGAGATAAAAATATATATTTGAAGTGCTTGGAATAAATTGGACATTCATTAATGAAAATCACCCAGACACGTGGAGTACAGCAACAGAATACCAGGAAGCACATAAAATTGTTAATTCTATAAAAGTTGTAAATGATACAGCTGAAAGAGGGGTGAAACTCATTTCAGATTATGCAAAAGTTTTAAGGAAAGATGAAACTCAATTGCAATATATTTTGCAACGAACAATCAACAGGTGAACATTCTGAAATTAAACATTGTATAAAATCATATAAATAACACTTAATTTGAATAACATAATTAAAAGTTTGTATTAGAAAAAAAATAAAAATGCATTTTTTTAATTTTTTGTTGACCCTTAAATATGATAATTTCAAGTTCATTGAGCAACCCCTAAATATAAAAATATCTTAATAATATTTTGCCAAGTTTATTTTTTCATTAAAAGGAATGCAATAAAGGGTTGAGGGTCCGATTTCGAGCACTTAAGGTTTTTTTTTGTCAAACTAATATATAAGTTATTAATTTTTTAAAATACTAATTCAATTCATTCAAGTAAAAAAATGAATTAAAAATGTAAAAAAAAAAAGCATAATTATTCCCTGTACAATCTCATGGCAAACCCCAATGACAGAAGAGAAATATATTCTAAAAATATGTCCAACATTTTTGTACTGATAAAAACAGTAAATTATTTTTCCAACATCAGACAAAAAAAACACATAAATCTGTCTTCGGAATAAAGTAATTAGGTTAAGCAGCTCATGATTTCTACCAACCTCATGCCTTCACTGGAGACAACCATCAACGACTCAGTCATTTTAAAAATATTGTGAATAGCTCTGGCAGCCATAATCTGTCTTATTGTTGAATGAACAAGTTGCTCTCCTAAAAAAAAATGTCCTTACTTGGTAATTTAACAAAACAATATAACATGTAAGAAATTAAACTCAAATAATATGTTTTCATGACTTGTGTTAACTAATACAAAAAAAAATCTGTAAAAAAAAAAATAGTACAAAAAAGCAACAAAATACTATTAGAAAAGGCTCCATGGAAAAAAATGTGAATGGTTTTATTAAATTTTGAAGTTTGCTTTCAGCACTAATAAACAAGGTAATTTGATTGCTGTAGCATTAAGCGACTAAAATAAAACCCTTTTATGTAAGTGTGTGGTACATTAAAAAAATGGAACATTGATTTATTCTACATTAAAGTTGCATTGATTTATTCTACATTCAAGTGGCATTGATTTATTCTACATTAAAGTGGCATTGATTTATTCTACATTAAAGTGGCATTGATTTATTCTACATTAAAGTGGCACTGATTTATTCTACATTCAAGTGGCATTGATTTATTCTACATTCAAGTGGCATTGATTTATTCTTTCTTAAAGAAGGCTTAGAAAAAAAAATTTAGCACAATAATAACGTCATTTATTTGAAAAAAGGATAATATTCCATTATAAAAATTAACATTCAAGAGGTTGAGATAAGAATAATATAAAAAAAAAGTCAAATATTTTGTCAGAAATAACTGAAAAAAAGAGATGATTAATGTCTTAAAAAAAATCAATTGTGAAAAGCTAACCTCTATCTCCTTTCACTTCCATAGAACCAAGGAATCTAGTTGTGAATGCTTCTGAAAAAGCTGCATTATCAAAAGCTGGATTCAGTACAATAGATGAAGACTGATCAAAAAGATTTACTCGCCTGTAAATTAAAAAGATTTGTAATGACTTTGTAACATGGTGAGCATCTTGAATATGTTCACAATATTTAGTGAATATGCAAATGTAATTAAGAAAATCTAAAATGTCTTATAAATAATAAACAAATAACATGCATTTTTTTTAGTTGTTTTAGTACCAAAAATACAAACAGCAATAAGCATGCAAATTTAAAAAAAATATGTTAAGGCTAAAAGGAATTAAAAATTAATAAATTGATTTCTTTTCAAAACTAATTAATATCTACTGGTCCTTACCAATCGAACTAGGTACCCTCAGGTTGACAGTTAAGCCCTTTACCAGTAAATTTATACATTATGTTTTGTTAAAGCAGTTTTTCAACCCTTTTTAGTTAATGGAAATAAATGAATCATATCACAGCTTTGAATATATTTTAACCATAAAGGCAAACGAATTGAAGGTTCTATTGATTCTATTAACATTATAGGCCTATTTATAAGAAAAACATTTAATAATTCAATAAATTTTTAAAACACCAATTATTTATTAAAAATCAGGAATGGTAATGAAAAAAAAATCACTTACAGTCTTGTATTTTATTTGCATATGCAAGGCTATAATACCCTTTTTGAATAACTAGATCCCCCCCCCCCTTTAACTACTAACTTTGGAGGACCTGACTGAGGAGAGCTTACTGCCCTGTTTTCTTCACTAGGCGCTATCAAGTCAAACTGGATTGGAGTGTCCAGAATCAAAGTGTCAGAGGAAGATGCTGCTGATATACTTGCTACAGTACTCTGGTTTGAGCTGTCCATGGCATTTGATGGGGGGGAAAAATTATAAAAAAAAACAAACATAAAATAATACTATACAAACACACAAAACTCATCTATTTTAACTAAAAACTAAAAAAGCAAAAACAGAAATAAATTATAAAAAAAAAAAGAACAACACAAATTTTTTTTTTAAGGTTTTTTTTTTTTAAAATAATACTTGGTATTTTATTTTTAATGTGACTCTTTCTGGTTTTTTTTTTGTCAGGCCATTTTATAGGAAAACTGGACTTTTTTTTAGTTTAATACATTCAATCAGAAATAGAAAAACCTATTTATAGTCCTTTTTCAATTAAAAAAAAAAGTGATTAAAGATTTCATTTAGCTTGACATTAAATTTCAATTATAAAATGTTCCAAGAGTCATTTAAATATAACCATTGCACTATTCAGATATTCTGTTAAAATATTTAAGCTATGAATACATTTTCTAACAAGTTCAGCTAGTGCTTTAAAATGATCAAATTTACTTGAAAAAATTAAAACTTGATAAAAATTGCTAAATTTTGTGAGTAGTACTTAGGGTAACTACTACGTGATAAAGATGAATCGAAAACTCATAATCATGAGTAAAAAAAAATAATCTAAAATCACATAAAGGAAATAACCAATCATTCATTGGTCTAGGGTTTGATAATGGTAATGAACTACTTTTAACAGTCCAGAAAGAGTTAAACATTAAATCAACAGCCTTTCTAAAAAAAGCAGAATAAGAAAAAAAGAATGTTTCTAGTTAACTAGAAGGAATAGACTATTATTAATTAAAGAGCTAAGGCAAACACTGACAATATAGTAGCATGCAAAAGTTTGTGTGATCAAGATTTCTAAGTCAAACCATGCTTTCATTTATCAGGTTTTTTCATGGTGCCAGAAAATAAAATTTAGATTAAAAGAATGATAATTTCTTTTTCTGAATAATTTAATCTATATAAATAATAGCAGTCTCCTATCTGCGTTATATCAAAAGTAGAAATCAAGACTTCAATATGGCGTCTTGCCGGCGTCTTGATTTGAAAAATGTTGTTTAAAAATCAACAGTTTTTAATAGTTTCTGCGGTTTAAAAACATGAAATCCAAAGGCCAAAATGTGAAATAATTCCATTTAAATATTTGCTTGCTTGTTTTTGTGTATTTCTACAACATATTTCATCATTAAATTGTAAAAAAAAAAAACCTAAAAAAATCGGATATGTCCGAAACCAAAAATAACCTAGCCAAATGATCAAACCCTAAGGGAATATAATTCTACCCAAAGGTTTTACATGGTACAGCTAGTTTTAAATAAGCTTTATTCCAAAAAAAAACACTATGGGAAGTTTTTTTAAAATAGACAAAAGACAGCTTGACTAAAGTCTAGTAAAAAACTCTGAAGACTATAATTATCAACACAAAATAATAAATGTATATTGCCAAAAATAGTTATGAAATATTTTGAAGTACCCAGCTTGTGACTGAGAATTAGCGGCAGAAGTGTTCTCTGTTGATTGCGTAGGTGAATCCTGCAGACAGAAAAAAAAATTATTCTAAAATCATGTTTTGGTGGATAAATAGTTCTTAAGAATAATTTAATTTCTAAATATTTCTCACATTAAAAATGATTTATTTGACCAACCTTCTTTTTGTTAGGAGGAGGAATAGGTCTGCTGTAATCACGTTCACGGATTATGTTATTTAAGGTAGCTATCCACTGTTAAATAACGCCAAATAGAATTAAATGTGTTAACTCGTCAGTAGAAAACAACCTCATTAGATATAACTTAAAATCTATGCAGAAACATTAAAATGCATCTGATGTCTTTTTTTTGTAATAATACAGCCAAACAATTTTTTTTTTAAATTACAGCTTTTATAAGCCTATTATTTATGTAAATAAAGAATTAATTTCTATGATACTTTTCCCCACATGGCTTTGAAGACTTTTGTATTTATCAGAATGAATTATTTAATTGTTAATCTGGAACTGTTTTCATATTTCTTTTATAATGGCAAAAAAAGAAAATGTAATAACTAAATAACCATTAAATCTAAGTAAAATTTACAGATACATGTAGTCACTTACTTCATCTCTTTCCCTATAATTCTCAGCTTGTAAAATAACAGTTCTGAAATGAAAATAAAATGTAATGTTACATACTGAATTTCCTAGTTTATTATCAGCCTGAAATAAAGCAGTGGATGTACACTTACTTTTTTGGAGAAACAATCTGAAAGGTGTGTCTCCTATCATCGATCTGACAAGATTCAACCACTACCCCTTCATCAGATAAATCTACAACCAAACTGCCAGCATACTGTTGATGAACATTATGTTGCTTTAATTTTATTTTTTTTTTAATTGATTTTTTTTGTTTATTTTTTAGTTTATATTTTGTTACATATTGCATTCTAAATTGAACAGCATACATATGGAGAAAAACCTATATGAATATATATCTTACATATTAAGAAAACAGGCATAGGTAAATGGTGGATTCTTTTCCAATAAAAGCTCTAATGGCTATCAAAATACTGATGTAGGTCTGGTTTAAGTTTATTGTATTCACTGACAAAAGCAGCCAGGTAGAAGAGGTTTGGAGATACTTAAACTTGTATAATTTAATTTAAAACAGGGTTGAGATTAAATGGGAAACTGTCAAATGTGTCTTGATATAAACATGATGCAAAGTACTAAGCTAAGCAATTTCATATTCAATTTAAATAAGAAATCTAAATTAAATTGTATGATAATTCTTTTCATCTATAAAAAATATTTTTCCAGATAATATTTAAATAATATTTTTTTATATGAAACATTTCATAATAAATAGTCATCATGACTATTAAATTAAGTCCTAAAAGTACCAAAAAAAAGCACTTAAAAATAAAGTAACAAAATTATTAATGGGGAACTTAAAAAAAACTAAATTTAGGTTGATTTATCAACTATGAAAGGAGTTTTTTGTGATTATTTAAAAGTTTGAAATTTTTTTAAGCTGTAAAATTTTTAAAAAGTAAAAAAGTTTCGAGTTCAATATCTTAAAAGATATTAATTTGCAAATAAATGATATTAACCAAATCAGGTATTCAACTCAAGTGAAAGTCAGTTATTAATATCTTTTATGTTTTATTTATATACATGTACAATGTTATTTTCAAGAACAAATATAACTTTTTGTTTTTGATAATTTGTAAATGTCTTTTTCAAAATAATGAACAAGGATGGAATGCATATTTAATATTTAATACCCAAAGAATGCTGCTGATGAAGGTAAGGGACAATTTTAGAAAAAGCAGATTTTATTACTTACTTCAGGGTTTTTGAAAACCTAAGTGCAATATTAAGAAATAAAACCTAAGTGTAATATTTTCACATACAAAAATACTTCTTATAAATAACTGACAACAAAAATTTAACAGTTCTTTTTTTTATGGCTGGTTTTGATTTTCTATGTTAATTAGAAAATAGAGTTGCATTGTTTAGAGTTCTATTAATGAACAAAAAAGTTGCATTAATAATAAATACAATAAGAAGCTTAAGAAGAAAGGGATTAACTGTACAGTTGTAAAAGAGAGTTTTTATACTGCATATGTCAGTTTTTATTTCTATTTTTTAATCAGTTATTGTAGCTCATTCAAATTTTAATACTGTACTGTTAAAGTGCAGCTAAATAAAATTTTTATTCATCCTGTCAGAAAAAAAAATGTTTTAAATTTAATCTTTGAATATCTCTATTGACACTAGGAACACCCTATCTGTTAACTTGGCTTGTAATCTTAACATGTACTACAATGTTTAATGATTACAAGCCAAGTTAACAGATAGGGTGTTCCTAGTGTCAATAGAGATGTTCAAAGATTATTGACACTAGGAACACCCTATCTGTTAACTTGGCTTGTAATCTTAACATGTACTACAATTTTTAATGAATAACCCAGCCTTTGGTCACAAGTATATTTAATAATCATAATGACCATGAGAACCTGTGAAAAAAATTCAGATTACACAATTACATTTATATATCCATACAGCGCTTGTCATTACTATATAGATTTATTTCGTTTTGTATATGTGTTACGCAACATATAGCAAAATAAATATTGTGAGTCAAAATTGAAAAAGGATGACATTTGTGACATTTTTCCCATGAAGAGTATAATAAAAAAATTATCTTTAGGCCTAAATAAAAACATTCAGGTCTGAAAATAGTTTAGCAAGTGCTATCAGAAACAAAACAAAAATGTTCAGCACCAGCACGATAAAATTCATTGCAAAGTTTTAGAAAAATGAAATTAAAATCCACCTTTTAAAAAAAACATAGAAAAGTGAAAAATAGTTATAAACGTATTAAAAATATTGTAGTAGTTTTTTTTTTAATAGTTTCAAAATAATAGGCTGCATTTATGAAAACAAAGCAATATGACTTTTCTATCCCTACAAAGATAATACCTCTTCTCGAGTTTGACTCATCAAAAATTTCCCTTGTATGAAGAAATACATTCGTTCCCATTTAGATGTTAACAGTACTTGTTTTCTATAATATTTCAAGTGAAGAAAAAAATAAAAGATAAAAATTCAATACTGCAGTCAAATTTATGTACAAAATTATACAATGATGTGTTAAATAATTCAGACTAAACAATTTTTTTTAATTCTTTAATTACTAAGATAAACACACACAATTTAAACATACACTCTGCAAAAAAGATATCCAGTTACACATGAGAGATTTGTATTGGGTGGAATAAAAGGCATGTCTGGGGGAGGCTCTGCGAAGTACTTGTGTTGACTCTGTTTTTCTATTGTATCAATAATTTCAACAGTTTTCTGAGTTTCTTTTGCAAGTTCAGAATGAACTCTGTAAAGCAAATAAAATTTTAAAAACATCCATAAATTCTTTGATAAACTTTTGAAAACAAAAATCTATAATCATTTGCAGAAGATAAATAGTGTTACCCTGAGTCCAACTGAAAATTATATGTTCCATTTATCTTTTACAATTATTTTATGTTAATTCAATGACAAACATTATTAAATTATTTATTTAAAAAGAATTGAAAACAAACACATGAAATGAACAAATTAAATATGTAGCACAATATTTTTGCCATGCAAGCAAAAAAATTGTATGTGAATTGTTTTCCGATGCACTTACTCTTGAACACTGCTACCGATATTTCCAAGAAACTCTTCTATGTCTGATTTAACCATCATGTCTTGACCCATCTGGAAGCAGGCTCTTTGAGCATGAAGAAAGCCCATGACTGGTTCTAATAAAAAACACTTTTTCTTGAACTGAAGTGCATTCAAGGCAGAATAGTAATGCAGAACTGTCTGTAAAAAATAGTTGCTAAACTAATTTTAACCATCTTAAACAAGAATGTTCACCAAATTATTTTAGTTCATCGATGTTCATAGTTCTATGACTTTAAATTTTCCTATTTAACACTTTTCCAGATCATTCCTGTTTTAAAAAATTTTAAACTTAAATGCAACTTATACATTATTTTTTATCCAACTTTAAACCTAATAAACATGTAGAATATGAATCAAAGTGATAACAACTTACTAACTGAAAAATAGCTTCTTTAATATTTAACTTTTAGACAAATGAGGAGGATGAGCTAGAAGATCAATAATGTACCATTTAATATAAGTATCTCAGCAACAAACCTATTTTAGACTTACAAACAATATGATGAAGCATTTATGGAAAGAAATTTTAGGAATTAAAATTAGTGAACATAGTGGTATGGGTATGTGTGGGAGATAGTTATAAGTTAAGTAATGCTAGGGATAAAACTTGATGAATGGCCAACTACTGTAATCATGAAAAATAAACTTTATTACCTTTCTAATAAATGAAAAAACAGTATATGTATGACATAAAAGACCCAGGACAAGTATGTCTATAGTGAATGATGTCTCTAAGTCTACTTATTAAAACATCAAAAAATTAAAAAAAAACTTTTTGCAGGTGACAACCAAGTACCATGTCACAGTCTAAAACGCTATATTCTAAAATAAGGTATAAACCGAATAATGTAGATAGAGGTGACAATTTCGCAAAATACCCCTTTTTGCAGGCAGAAACCAAAGTACAATATTACAACCAAAAAGACATATGCTACAATGGCACGTACCAAATAAAATAAGTAATACCTACGAAATTCCATCATCAATCCATTTGTACTCAGCCCTCCACAATTGAGGGGGTGAGTTCCAAAACCTGCTAAGTACAAAATTTTTCAAAAATTGAGTTATCATACTCATTAGCTTATTTCCCTATATTGGCATATATTCTGGGAGTGGTTAATAATTAATAACGCTGATAAAAACAGTATTTAACAGTTTTTGGAATTAGCCACTCCCAGAATATATGCCAATATAGGGAAATAAGCTAATGAGTATGATAACTCAATTTTTGAAAATTTTGTACTTAGCAGGTTTTGGAACTCAATCCTTCAATTACACTCTAATTATATATTATGTTAGTTTGTCTAATATTTACACATTTGTTCACAGGCATAGACAAAAGAATTGTTCTGACCCCACACACAATTATACAGTCAAAGGCTTTGTCATCTATTTAGTATCTCCTAGTATCTATCCACCATTAAACTAATTTCACTAGAATAATATGAAACTTCACAAAAAAACTAGTGCAAGTAACAAAGTCTTACCTGATGAAATTTTTTTCTGTTTGCTTGTAGCTCCTTATTAATCTCGATTCTATCTTTATCATCTTTTTTTATTGTTTGTTTCATATACTTTGAGATACTCTGCTCATGTTCTTAAGTAAATAAAAAGTCAAACATGCAATGCTGGATTTCATTTATTTCATTCAAATATAATTTATTAGTTTTAATCATTCCTGAACTACAGTACCATAAATTAAACAGACACCATAGTGTCCCACAATCTTGCTTATTTAGTTGATCAGAGTGCAAAGAAATATATGAAGATTAATAGTATATGATTAAACAAGCATCTTACCATTTGCCGCTACCTTAAACATTTCGTGCATTGTTGTTATTTCTGCAAGAAAGAATTCAAATATTTGATTAATAAAGAGATTAGATAAGAGGCCTTATTAAAAACTTTGTATATACAAGCCTGGAAATTTTTTAAAATCTAAATTACCTTCCATATCTGCCTGCAAAAATTTATTCAGTGGATATATCATGGTTTCTGAAAATTGTTGAGCTAACACTTGATGGACAGAGCTTATCTAAAATTAAACACTTACATATATTAAAGGCGGAAAGAAAATTAACAAATATGATGTTAAATGTAAATGCAATGACAGTAAAAGGGATAATAAAAAGAAAATACACCATCTCTTTAATTATTTTAAATACAAATCATATCTATAAGACTATCTTCAACTTTTAAAATGTGTTTCTTTTAAATATTACATTTTTTAGTTTCATTTAGTTAATTAATGTTTCTAAGTAGAACATTGAATATCCATCAAAATGATGACCAATAATTTAACAAAAATTAAATATTTAGGTGTTAAGCATTTTTTCCCCTCTATTTTATTTCTTTATGTATGTCACTGCAAAATATTAAATTTTATAAGTATTCCTCTAAGTTAGGTGAATTAATTATGTTGGTTATTTTTTTCTACTGTAACTGTGACTAAGTAATTTTTTTTGTTGGAGTTATGTCGGAAATGAAAAGAATATTGGAAATTACACAAATAAATAAAGTAACAAAATGTAAAGCACTAACAAGAACCCATTTATATTAAAGAATCTTGTTTCTTAACTTCAAAACCAAGTGATAATACCTTATCATTATTAGTAAATATAAATGTGGAATTTTTCAATACTTACATCATCCAAGAAAGTAGCAAACTGTCTCAATGTTAACGCAAGAACACTATCACCATATTCTAGAGGAAATTCCTGTTTAATAAAACCAAAAAAGTACATGAAATAATAAAAAAAAAAATTTTTCAATAAGTAAATAAGAAAACAAATAAAGGTCAAATGTGAGCAGTAAACTTTTCATTCCATCATTTTTAACAATGGTGCTCAATCTAAAAACTGAATGTAGCTTTATCCAAATTTAGCGCTGTTCCCATTTAACATTGTTAAAATGGCTATCTTGCTGCTATATATAGGATTTATTTACCATATAAATACCAAAATGCAGCTCTTAAAGACCTCACGTATAGACATGTGATTTTTATAAAAAATGTAATTAATAATTTCCAAGAAACTTTGATAAATAATACAATCTTCCCTGATATACAGAAAATTTTAAATGTATACATACAACAAACGATAAGTCATATATTCAAATAATATGTTATACATTTGTCATTCTAATGTATTTCTTATTAAATAAACCTAACCTGGTGTTCATATGATCTCAGCTGCTGAGCTAATGCCTGAGTTGCACTACAAAGTTCATTCTAAAAAAAATGTTATGAAATAATATAATATTTCATTGAACATGATAAGTGAAAGTTGTCAAAAGAAATTCTTGAACAATACCAGAAAATATAAATTATATAGAATTTGCATCCTAAATTTAAATTCACTTTTCTGAAGGGCTGCCATACATGTGCTATTGCGTATAAATATTTAGGTGCTACACTATTAAAAAGAAAACTAACACAAAAGGTAGTCATTATCAGAGGAATTTTTAAAATAGAGATCCACTTTCTGTATGATATATATATATATATATATATATATATATATATATATATATAGAGAGAGAGAGAGAGAGAGATAAAGATATATATTCTGTGAACAAAATAGTAACAATTATTTAACACAAGAAGTATTTATTAGTAGCTGCTTTTTTCGCCTGTCATTTACAGTTTATTGTTTTACATTTTTACTAAAATTACTGGGTGAAAATATTAAGCAAAACTATATAAGATATAAATGGATTATTTATGTACTACAATATTTTACCTGAGCGCTCATAATACGTTGGCAACAATTGTGCATATTCTGTGTATATTTTTTAAGCATCATGGCATCTTTTTCAAAAACTAACAAAAGATGACGGCTCTGTGAAATAAAAAAAAAAATGTTAACAAGTAATAAGAAAGAGAAAAGTTTTCAATTATATTTAATAAAAGACAAATGTCTAAAACAGCCATAAATGTTTAAATGAATTGATTATCTTTTGCCTTGCTACGACTTAGCCTAAATTGCTATAACGAAGGCGCGTCAAAGGCTATGTCAAGTATGATAATACGTAATGTTGGCTAACATCTCTAAAACTAAGTCTAAGTCTAAGTTTAATTAAATTAATTACTTAGCAGTACATAACATATTATAAGGTAGTTATTATATTATTATTATATCATTTATATTTAACACCTTTTCCAAGTAAGTACCAAGTAGTAAGTCTAATTAAGTTTAATTAAATTAATTTTTATGAATGTAAGTGTGAGCTTTTTGGTTTGAAAAGAATATGACGATTGAATATCAATATGCCTACTATACTTACTGGTAATTAGCAATAAATAAGGCAGTTATTATAAGCAGTATAAGGAATATTATTATTTAATGTATGTAGTAAAGTTTAATGTTTTTATTTAAATAAAATATCATAGAGTATAGTCATAATAGTGTGTACTGTTCACGCTAGTCTAATGATTCATACAGACATACATTTGATACATACATGTAACATCGGATTAATTAAGGATAATTTGTTTGTTTACTTACATGAGGACTGTCCTCCAAAGCATCATCGAAATGCAACTGCTCCACCTCTAACATTTTCAAAATTTAAATTACCCGAGTAGCGAAGCGTAGAACAGTATTGAAATGACGACTTAAGTAAAACAGACTAAATATTTATCTCATTTAATTGATCACTAAATACACACCCTCAAAATGCAGTGTTGTTTATTTGCGAAGCCAAATTAGAATAATGGTTATTTCTTGTCTTGTCAAAATAACATATTCTAAATTTACTTCAGCATGATATGATAATATCAATGTAGTATACTTTTAAACACAAAAAGTTCGTTTTCTTTTTCTATAAAGTCGTGAAAATGTTATAATTGTAGTTTGCTTTCAAAAAGAATAATTTACAGGTAATTAAAATGTTTATCTAGTATTATCTGGCCATCTACTCTGTGAGCTATTTTTGACACACACACTATTTACCAAACAAAGGCGCTTCGGATCTCAGAATCGACCATTTACTAATACTGAAATACTGAAATAGAATACAGTTACTACTCATCGAAATAATTTATCAGACCTTTAGAATTATTATTAATCAAATAAGTTATAAAAGTTTCATAATGTTATTGCTGTTAACATTTAACAGCTTTTTTTTTCAATGTAGCACCGAAAATGTATGCAGATAAATGATAAAGGTTTAAAATTAAAAATGTCCCCTCCTCATCTGAGGCTATTTTAAGAGCGTCCTCTCAATCATAATGCTTTAACGAAAATTCAGCGACTCCCCTCTCTTACCATCTAATTATATAACATAGGCTTCGCCTACCCACCCTTAGCTAAAGCAGAGCCGGTGATGACAGTTCTCAGTGCCGGGGATATCCCCAGCGGTAAATCGAGCCCTGACCCACACCCCTCCCCATACTCATAGCCTATAATCAGGCCCGTAGCGTGCGGGAGGGCCGGGCCCCCCTGCGTTTTGTCTGGCCCCCCTGCTTATTTGTTCTACCTAGTAAAATGTATTACCCCCCCCCCTGCTATTGCCTGGCCCCTGCTGTAGAATGCCTGGCCCCTGCTGTAAAATTTTCACGCTACGGGGCTGCCTATAATGGAACAAAAATCATAACTCCCCTCCCTCATGTAGGCGATTAATATATTAATTATATAGAATGTAATGGTACATTTTATTTTAAAAAAAAAAACGGCGTTTCTCTAGTTAATTACTTCAGTATCAGATTATCGCATCATGAAATACATTTAAGACTAGACCAAGCACATTTCGAATAAGTGAGCGAGACACTGAAAGGGAACCCGGACAATGAAGAGGGTACAGAGCATGCACATCTTCTCTGGGCGGCACTGTATCTTATCATCGACAACCAAAATTTGCTAAAGGAATAATCATGTTCATCATCTGTAGGTAAAAAGAAAACGAAAGGAAATGTGATGTTGCCATTAATTTATAAATATGTTTTCGAGACACATGGGTTTGATATAATAATTTTACAAAAATTATATGAGCAACCGTGGTTTACATTTGTCTGTGTAGGCTACATTAATCACCCAGGTGTCACCATCCTTTCCAAGAACTCGAAACAACATTCAAAATTAAATAGCCCTTAAAAATGTATGGCTTGTGCACTTAGCGGGATTTAGCACTGTTCAGGCCCGATCGAGGTGCACAACGATTGTTGCACCCATTTTAAAGATAAGACATGGGGGCCATTCACAATCTGTTTTTTTTTTTTTGCTTTAATCCTAGGTGAACCGATGGGCTAGTTGATGTATGTTATGTAATGCTTGTAAACTTTACAATTAGATTAAATCTGTACATTTTCGTGGGATTGGGGGGGGGCATACATAGTAGCAGTAGGGCTCCGCAACATAGTAGCAGTAGGGCTTCGAGACGGGGCGATTGGTGCCGCGAAAAAAACTAATACTTAAAATTTATAACGGATCATCGGTATTTGTGTTTGTGGTGAGGCCTCAAAAGAAGGGTGTACAACCGGGCCACTAGCCCCCCTCCCCGGTGGGGGGGGGGCAACGACACTCAAATTGCCCACCTAGTCATTTCATTTTTTTTTTTTACTTTTTCTTTAAATCATTGACAAAACAGTCGATTATAGATACTGAGTTGATAATGTGCAGCTGATGAGGGCGGGGGTTGGGGGGGGGGATGCAATTTATTAAGACGAACATAAAGAAGCGAAAAATATTTTAATAGGAGAGTGGCGAAGTGACTTAACAGGCAGAACCGTTCTTATGGATAGGCACATTTGTCGTTCGTCAAAAAAATAAATAAATGCTAGCTTATCTTTATTTAAAAATGCATAGGCCCTATTATGGGGCAAGTCTCAAATCCTAGCAGACCTACACATCTGATCTGATATTCTAGCAGGCCTACAATCTGATCAGACATTCTAGCAGGCCTACAATATGATCTGACATTCTAGCAGGCCTACAATCTGATCAGACATTCTAGCAGACCTACACATCTG
>JAGDYQ010000248.1:371033-401673 GCA_021962125.1 Bulinus truncatus
AATCGTTCGACTCCAAGGCCCGCAAAAACAGCTGTTGATGAAGTCTTGGGGAAGTGCATTATTCATTGCGTTCGTAACAATACAATGCAAACTAACTACACATTGACGGCATCATCTATGGATCGACGGCATTGTGCATGGCTAAAAATCCGTTATGATTGCTTTGCACGCCTCTCTTAGTTTTAAGGTATGAATACACCAAGACGAAATTCCGGTATCTAAGGGCATTGCGAATTCCGTCTCTGTTTCGCTGCAATGCTATTCTAATGAGAACATGTACACCGGTCAGGAATGCCGTTGCGGAACAGCGAAAGTTTTCAGTTTCGCTGCTTGCAGAGTTTTTTCCGGAGAGCTACATTTTCCGTCATGATAAACAAACAAAATGGCTGCTTAGAAACGTCGATTCGAATAGAAAAAATGATTCACATTATAGTGTATATTCATTAAAAACAACAACAACGAAGTGAATTTTGACAGAAAAACATGAATTACTATAAGTTTTGGCCGGCAACAGTCTTTGTATATGAATTTATGAAAGGAAAATATACATCGTCTATCTACATATTCTACAAATGAAATTTCTTTCGATCGAAGCGCTGTCTGAAAACATAAATGCTATTAAATAAATGTTTGGCTGATCATTAAAACAAAAAAAAAAAAATGAACGGCTACCGATCGAATAAAAAGTTAAAAAAAAAAAAAACAGTTTTCCATTTCCAGTTAGACAATTTATTTGTAATAAGAACAAAAAGGCACACGGGATGCAGTATTTTCTGCTTTTCAAAGTATCGTTTTTTTTTCCCCACTAGCAGGGAAAAGTGCGAAGTAATCATTAAAAAATCTTGTTTCCGGTGAGTTGTTTCGGCGCTCACCTTTCGTCCCGGTGTATCTACAAGAGTTTCGCTAAGTTGAGACTTCCGCGCGGAAGGTTCCGCGCGAAAGTGTTTCGTCTTGGTGGATTCAGAGCTTAAGAGTAGTCTATGTAATATATAGCTCAGTGGTAAAAATAAGAAATCTTCCGTCTGTCTGGCAAAATCATTAAAACACAAATCTTTTAAAAAGAAGATCTCGTCTTGTAAACGATGCTGTTTTACTTTAAGCATGTTCCATTAAAAGTATATGTACATCTAAACTATTTAATACGTTATTTTTTTATGTATAAATAGTACTTATTTGTTGACTTAGGTGCTGTTTACAGCGAGATTAAAAACACTTATCTTATGATTACTATGATTACTAATAAATACATACCTGGTGCCATCACGCCCACGGCAATCATGCTCTTACTAAGTCTTAGTACTCCTACACACAGTCAGTGAGTCTGATTTTGATTAAGTCTGTTTGTTAAACAATAAAATAGTAAATACTACTCTTGTGTCTTACTAATACGACCACCTGACGCCAGAAGTACATGACACAGACTGTTAAGCTTGAATATTATGACTTTTTCTGTTCTAAGAGTTATTTTACAATTGCAAATATAGGATAGGTGCTTGCAGCTCTTTTCTTTTTTGTAATACTTGTTTTTTACAATCATAGATAATACATAAGTTATATTGGGAAATACATTTAATTTCAACTCACACTTCATCATTGGATAATGCTCCATTTAATTTCTGTTGTTACTGCTGATCAATGGTAAGTGTCTCAATCATATCTCCATTAGACATTGACAGATTGATTTTCGGACAGACAGTGCTAATCAGTAGACTAGAGTCAGTCGTATTTCATTTGTGGCTACCATTCAAAAAACTGATTTTAAATTAATATATTACTTCCGCTGTGGTTTTAGAGCATTACAAATTGCTAAACTGAGGTCTCATTTATTAAACATATTATATAAATTAATTATAAATTATAGGCCTATTTAATATTTTGTAAATGCTATTAACTTTTACAAAAACTAAACAATTTTTAGTTATGATATATGAGTTTGTACTTTTCAAATAATTTTAATATGTTTTAATTTTCATTCTTTTCTGCTAGAAATACAGACATCTGCTTTATTTTATATTGATAATTTTAATTATTTCATAAATTAGCAATGCAAACCTCTAAAAATAATTCACATTTGACTCAGAAAAAAATATTTATTAATAAGAAAAATATTGAGCACACAAAAGTTGAGTTTTTGAATGGACTCACTCCAAAAATATCTCATCCTATCAAAGAATCGGGTGCAAACCACAATACCTCAATGCACAGCAAACAAACCTTTAATCAGCCCACTCAACCTAACAAAGAACATACTTTACAGAAACACAAGAGAAGGAAAGGTAATGAAAATGACTTCTAGATGAAGATTTATATTGCTTTTATTTATAGTTCTTTAGTTTAGTTCATTTGTAAAGAATACATAGTATTTGTTTCTTTCATAATAAAGGGTTACTGAGTGACAATAAGCTGCATATAGGTTTTAATCCCTGTATCATTTGCATAAGTCTTCTGTGCTGCTTTCACAGCCACTCATTGTAGGAGGACATTGCAAAACTGTCCTTCTCATCACACCTCATTGTCCTAGGGTTTCCTATTACATGTACTTATTTTGTATTGAGCAAAGCTACATTAATGTAGCATGGGACTCGAGAACCTTCCATTTTTTTAAACTGTACTATGCAATGATATATATTCTTCTAACATGTTAATATATTTATGGAAGTCAATTTTTATTTTTGCTTTCTATCGAATAGTTATTTTACTTTCTGATGCACATCTGAATTTTCAAAATTCTATTTTTCTTTTTATTATTTGAGGTTCTAAAAAAAAGCATGATGGTGCATCAAACTGGGTCACTCTTTGCAAGGTATTATTCTTTATATTAAAATTATTATTGTATATTTTTCATTTAAGTTTATAAGGAATCTGTTATTGATCTCATAAAATTTCACTTAATTATACCTACCTGAAAGAATTATTTACATAAAATGGGGACCTGACTTGGAAGAAGGGGTTTGGGAAGTATATTTTAGTCAATTTTTGTCAAGCAAATATAGAAAATAGTTGTATTTTATAAACTTTTGCAAATGACTGATTGCCACTAGCAAAAAGTTTCAAAATGTTATGTGTATAAATTTATTAATTATCTAAATTTTTACATAACTTTTATTAACATTGATACTAAATTAATCTATCTCTTAAGAAATTAAACATAGCAACACCAGTTAAAAAAATAGCTGAAAAGAGACCTGTTGAAGATGATGTAGTTACTTCAGATTCTAAAAAGTAAGAATAATAAGCATTTTCTTTGAAATGATTTTTTAGCATAATCATATTACCTATGCATATTATAATTGAAGATTGCAAAGTTCCTGAAGGATTTAAAAAAAATTATTTTAAGGTAAATTTTATAAAGTAATATAATAGAGAGTGGTATATTACCCTTTTAGTATTTTAAAACTTTTTTTCTATTTTATTCAGATTGAAGTCAGATATTTGGTTTGATAATGTTGATAGCATACTGATTGAATCTGATAAAGCTGATGGAGAAAATAAAATACAGAAAGCTACTATAGACCCTCTTGTAAAGCCAGATTCTTTTAAAGGGTAATCAATATTTTTAATTGATTTTGCATTATATCCCATTACAACTTTTAACATTGTCTTCATTTTTTTTAAATTTCAAATTTAAAAAAAATTAAAACAATATTACATTAATTAACTATTTCAGTTTGACAAACTGTGTTGCAATGGACTGTGAGATGGTTGGTGTTGGGCCTAGTGGTGATGAAAGTATTTTAGCCAGAGTGTCTATTGTAAATCACTATGGGGTTTGTCTTTATGACAAGTTTGTACTTCCAAGGGAAAAAGTTACAGATTATAGAACATTTGTTAGTGGTGTGACTGCTGAAAATTTATCAAAAGGTACATTAAATTTATCTGTGGCTTTCTTAGTTTTATGTATAGGTCATTATGGCATTCTCTATTTAAGCAAGTGTTAAGATATAAAAATTCACACCATGTTTGACTATATTTGATTGTTTAGACTGGGAACATCTTGAACTGTCTATGATAGTGGAAAAAAATCCCTCTTAGATCCTTGGTGATATTGGATAGATTACCACAGTCACTATACACAAATTTCCCTATTTTCAATAAAAAAACAAAACTGGTATAAAATAGAGTGGCTCAAAAACCATGACTGAAGGCTATATAGAATGTTTTTAAGCCAGTGAATATACATTAGTTCTAAGTCCATGGTAGACCTTTGCTAGACATTGTAAGTTACTGTTCAATCTTTAATATCCATGTGGTTGAAATATACTTTTAGAGCCTAGGTCAGTGTTGGATTGTAATTTATGACTGACTGAATTGAAAAGTAGTTTAATTTTTTTATTTAGCCTATTTGTTATCTCAATTACAGTGAAAATTAATAGGTTTCTAAATAAAGTTTGTAACAAATCAATCACTACTTAAAACAAAGATATGAATCAAAAAGTAAAATACTTTACTAGTGATGGAATTTGAATAGCAAAAGTTACTGGGCATATTTTCTAAACATCTTTTTGTGATATATGCAAAAAAAACAGTGACCATTTAAATTTTAATCTGTGGTATTTCTCAGAATCTGAACGCTAAAAAACAAGTTATGTTGATAAAATAAATATAATATATGTTTTTGACCCTTTGTATGCACACAGGAGAGGAGTTCAGTAAAGTACAGAAAGAAGTCAGTGATATAATTCGAGAGAGAGTTCTGGTTGGTCATGCAGTTCATAATGATTTACGGGTAAAATTAAATTTTGATGTTGGTTAAATAAGCTCATTTAACATTAATATAATTTTGATTAGAACTGTCAGTTTTTTTTTTTTAGTTAATTTAATATAGTGAATGATTGTCCTTTTGAGAAAATAAATGGTATTTAGAATAAAAATGGTCTGTTGGGCAGTCACTCTTACCTTGCCTCTAATGGTTTATTTTTATATGATCATTTATTTATGTACAGTATCTAAATGTACTTTATTTTTTTTATTTTTACCCTTTTTTTTAAACTGAAAAATATATATCTATTGTCATTTTTCATTACAGTATTTAATCTAGACTAAATTATGAAAGAATCAGCATGAATTAAGCTTTTTTTTTTTTTTTGGAAAGTATCAGCGCTTAGACATTGCTGTTAACACGTGACATATTTTCAATTGTATAGGTATTGTTCCTCACACATCCTCATAGAAAAATACGAGATACTAGTCTTTACAAGCCATTCAGAGAATTATTCAATGGTAGAACACCATCCTTAAAAAAATTAACAGCAAAGGTTTTGGGTGTTCCTGTGCAGGAAGGTCAACACAGTTCAGTGAGTCCAAACTATATCATTTATTGCAAGATAATAATCATTTCTTCTTTTTTTTTAAATTCATGTTCTTTTTCCATACAATTTTTTTAAATCCTGTTTTTTTTTTAAATTTCCTTAACAGATTCAGGATGCACAGGCAGCAATGCGTTTATATACAATGCACAGACAAAAATGGGAAAAAGAATTTAAACAGAAGCTTAGATTGAAGAAAAAAAGAAATCTAAAACTTCTAAAAAAGAAAAGACAGTAAAATAATGCTCATATAATGTTTATCTGTAGTTGTTTTATTTTTAAATTGTCGCAAAGTATTATGTCACTGAGTGTTATATCTACATCTTCATTAAATGTTACTTCATAGCTGATAATAAGCTGTAAATTGAGAGGAAAAACTTACCTGTGATTAAATCATGTCTGAATATTATATAGCATTCTCTTAATTTGATTAATTATTGTTGTCTCTCTTGTTATTGACAGTTTTCATTATATTGTAATTTCAATTATAAAATTATTCATTTCCTTGCCCGACAAAAACTTTAAAACCATGTCTTGTTTGGTGCATAAGGTCAAAATATGCTAATTAAATAAATAAACTGTATCCAACTTGTATAAGCTAAAAATTTTAATTAATGTATCTGCAACCTCTTTTCTCTCTACACTGGTGTGGTGTGCGCACACACTTTACTACAGAGCAGTGTTCGATTTAAGAAAAAACCAGTGTTGGGGGTAAAAAAAATTTTTGCAGAGCCGGGGTTAAAATGTCTATGGTTTTATTCCAGGCGGGGATGAAATTAGCTAAAGCAGAGCTGGGTATGACAGTTCTCAGTACCAGGTATATCCCCAGCATCCCCAGCGGTAAATCGAGCCCTGCTACAGAGCACACACAAGTTTCTATTTGGTAGGTTATATTATGTTGCTCACAAAATTTAATATCCTTACAAAGCTGCGCACAGCCAGTATCTTTGCCACATACAGCCTTCAGAAAATTAGAAAAAATATTGTCAGCAACCTGGTGTTTCAAAAAGCATGGTGTTGAATTTTGTAGAGTTGTCACCAGGGTCAACAAGATAAATTTTAGGCCCAATTACAATGAGGGATGTTAACTCTTAACAAATGTTATTATAACATCATATTTTGTAGGATCACCAAAGTATTACAAACTTTAAACTTTTTACATGCCCCATCCTTGAATTACACAGTGTTTATTAAATAAGTTTCATTGGAAGCTTATGATAGGTCTTTAGCATGCAACAAAAACCATCATTAACACAGTCATTGCTTTTGTCCACTTTCCCGAACATTAATTTGTAACTGTCATGATTATGATTTAAAAGAAATCTCGTGCACTCTAGTAGTTGTGTTTTCACACCATATTTATGTATTCCTTCATATTGGCACTGATATATTACCATTGTCCACTAAAATTTGTATCATCTCTATTCTACACACAAGGATAAAGTGAATTTTTTCAGGAATGAAAGCTACCCATACAACCTCCCCTAAATATAGCACTGCAGCCATTGGTATAACCGGGGTGGGACAAATGGGGCGGCTTATCTCGGTCGTCACTCACTTTACCACCAGCAGGGGATTGCATTTTACCACTAAGAGGTTTGTTGTTGTTTGTTTTTTTTTGGTACGGGGAAAAGAATTGCATATTTAAGAGTACAGCCTGAGCCCCAATAACGTCACGTTATTCATTGCATGACAATTATGGGTAGGGTTAATTTACAATAAGCGTTAAGACAAAATAATTAAAAGACTAATAGTTGGATCAAAAAGACACCAAAGCACATCATCTTGTTAAGTTGGTGCACAGAGTAGGTTTGGTTATTTGATGTTCTATTTTTAAACCCCCCTCCCACACTAACAACTTCTCCCCACATGCCGCAGATTTCTATAGTCTTCTATCATTCTACGATTAGCTCACAACATCTAAGGCAATCATTCTCAAAGTGTAGGTCATTAGGTGATTTAAAATAATTAACCTTCTTTTCACTTCTCTATCCTTTATTCTCTTTCATTTCTTTACTCATGATTTGAGAACCACTGATCTACATTATTGGATTGCTCCTCTTTGCCACCATGGGACTGAGAAACATGATAGAGTAAACCACTGAGCACTAGTTTAGGGCAACTTAAACCTATATATCAATGGTCTCCTAATGCCATATGCAGATCTTTTAGTGCGGCTCCCTATTGAATTTGTTGTTCTTTTTTTAAAATTATCATTTCAATATTCCCCCCTCTACTAACTCTTGTTAAATTGACAATGGTTTAGATATGATATTGTTAGTCTTTTTTAATAAGCAAGTAGTAGGCTATTGAGGTCAACTGTGGTCAAAGCGTTAGGTTAAGTCTATTTGGGGTCCTAGTTAGAGACTTCCAAAGATGTTTAAGGAATAGGGACACTATGTAAAAGTACTTGTCGATTCTTTCTGGCATAAGATTTAATGTAAAGGGCTACATTTGCTATACATAAAGGTATGGAGGCCTAGTTTGCAGTGTTAAAAGAGATTTATAAGACTGTTAGGCAATCAGTGATTTCTTTTTGACAATGTATAAATATTTATAAAAACATTTGAATCTGAAGTGAAATAAGTGTGTTTTTTTAGCCAAATACACATTAATTAGTCAATAAAATATTACGATTATATTAGGCCCTACTAGAGGGAGTAGTGCTGCTATTACACTGTAATCTTGTTTATGACAACACAATAAGATATAATAAACTAATTTTTTAGCTTCTTTTTACAAGCAAGGATTCATTATACATAGCCTAATATTTATCTCATACTGTGGTCAATGTACACTTAATAATATGTAACATAAGATATATTAAATAATGAAAAACAAAAGTACGAATCTTTTTTTTTTCATTTCTTGTTTATTCGATGGTGGGAACTCTTCATTCAATAATACCAATGAATGTATCGTTTACACGTATTGCGAAATGGTTAGGCAGGCAACGATCAACTTAAGAGAAAAAAAAGTACATCTAACTTTAACTGCTAATATTATACGGAAGTTGTATATAGAGTAAACTAAACTGCTTTATTTTTATGCAACCTGTCAAAATGAACCGGGTTAAATTTAGTAGTTAAAAAAATATCCAAAACTTCTGTATTGAATTGTAAAATCAGTAAACAGTCCCTAAGAGTTCTGAGAGAAACCAGTACTGATATTCTGGTCTGAACCTATGCTTTACATTTGGTAGTGTTGTATGGTAAGTGAATATATATTTGAGAGTTTTTATATTTCATGCTTATCATTTATTTCTTTTCACACATTATATTGATGTAAACTACATAATAGTTCATAATGACAATTTTTATAGCCATCACTGATGGCATCAGCCAACTGGATTATGCTATGCCTATTATTGCCTATGCCAGCTATTCCTATGGAGTATGGTATGTCAATTGGCATTGAATGATAGAGGAGTCCATAACTCAATTCGGCATTGAATTGTCACAATATAAATCATGCAGTGATTTTATCTAGACTTTTTTATGTGCATTGATTATGATTGATGATATTATTGATATTCCCATTCATCCCATTTTATAATTTAGTCTTTCTTTATATTTTAGTCTTAAGACTTAAGTGTCCTAAGGTCTTAAGTAAAAACAGGATAAATTGAATTTTCCCCTAACAAAAGTAGCATAAAGCTGAAGGCATGAAGCAATACAAATTCATAAGACAATCAACTCTTATAAACCATATTATCTTTGTTGTTTTTATATGTATTTTTCATTACACAGTGGCTACGGATACAGCCAACACGCTAGCGCTCTAGACAGACTATTTTTTTGTGCGCATGTGTGATTGCGGGATTCTGAATTATTTTTTTTCGGGGTCCAGCTATAGATATTGCTCCTATTCCTAACCCTATCCCTAATCCTATTCCTAACCCTAGCCCGGACAACAAAAATTTAAAAAAATTGCTGTATCTCGGAAAAAAAAATACGGAGTACAGCTGGCTGTATCCGTAGCCACTGCATTTTCATTATTAAAAAGTTAAATAATTAGATTGAAAATTATTTAATAGTTGAAAGTTAATTCCAATTGTTGATATTAACTAAATACCATATAACCCTTCTTTAAATTAACATAATTAAATGTTTCATTTTTTTTTCACAATCAGATATCTAATCAAATTATTTTTACTTTATTGATCAAATGTGACATAGGTCTGTTTGTGTGTCACAGGCCTGCTTATTGAAATGACATTAGTGGCTTTCTATTAAAGTGTCATTATTGTACTGTTCAACAAAATACTGTATAAATTTATATCTCCTTTTCTTTACACACTCTCACAAGAGTATGACAGCCCACTCTGCTAAAACATAGCCTTGGTTCTGTAAGAACTTTTTCTGGAAACTTAGCTTATTGGTGCTTTTCTCAGATAAAGTATTATAACTAAAAATAATGTTAAATAGTAAAAAAAAAATATTTATGTTGTTTTTTCATGATACGGATGACATTCTCATCAGTGAGTTATACTGTTAGATTAATAGAGGCCATCTTTCTATAAAAGCTGAGAAGAATAAATTATATATTTTTTTGTATCAAAAAATCTTAAATTTTTTTTATTATGTTTTGCAGTTACTGTAAATTATTATCTTAGCTATGCTGCTGCATGTATTTTCTTATTTTCATTAATTAATTTCAGAATTTGAATATATCCAAACAATGGAAGATTACTATGATGATATGGATATGAACTCTTTAGAGGGAGTCTCAGAAGAAGATTTGATGGAAATGTTGCAAAACTATGATGGTGAAATTACCCCAGAACTTCTAGAGATGATACAATCATACAGGTGCAAGTCAGATGTTTATAAATAGCATTTGAACACATATTTTCTTGGCTTTGAGATTTTAAAAACAAGAAGAAAAAAAAACAAGTCCATTAAAAAATCAGTATCTTTTAAAACAAATAAGTGAAACTGGCATTTTGAGCTGGCAGTGTACTCTTACATATAACACTTCTGTTGTCTTATCTAGTACTTTTTTGGACTGTTTTAATTCACTTTTTTTGTGTGTATTC
Source organism: Bulinus truncatus (assembly GCA_021962125.1). Lineage (NCBI taxonomy): Eukaryota > Metazoa > Mollusca > Gastropoda > Planorbidae > Bulinus > Bulinus truncatus. The sequence goes on from JAGDYQ010000248.1 coordinate 381,378, forward strand.
TTCCATATATTTGTGATTTTTTTCAATTCATGTTTTATTTTTTTAAATAATTCAATTAGAGCGCATTTTTTAGATAAATAAGAATAGATAAAGATAAGGCAGATAAAAAAAGCAGATCCACTCATAGATATTGCAATACATTTGATATATATAGATTGTAATGTTAAAATTAATCCCAGTTACTTTAGTTTCCCCAATCAGACCTATTAGGTCCAACATGAGATTTAATAAAAAAATATCATTTCACTTTTGTGTACTTTTTGGACCATTGACATGTTAAATTCTTATTAATTAAATATTGTTATGGTAATTTTTCCTTTTTAAAAACATTTTACAATGCTATTTTGTTATACATGTAATTCATTATTTTTTTAAAACTATTGCAAATTAAATTACCATTGACATTTTTTTCATCCACTCCAGAAAAGCTCCCCCAGCTGATGTCCACTACGCTCGAAGTGATCTTTCTGAATTACTAGACAATTGTATGCTGCCAACATGGACTCAGACAGCTGAAATTCTACTTCCACTGTTTATTTATTGCATAATTTTTCATGTATTACTTCATCTAAATCAATTTGGTATGACTTCACACTATTTTATTTTAAAGATTTTGCAATGATATTTTTGTTTAAAAAAAAAAGATTAAAATAAGGACATTTTGTTAAAAGATTTTTTAGCTCTCATTTAGCATTTAGTATAGTGCATTTTAAGAAATGCATTTCCTTGACAGGAATTTTGTTTAATTATTAGTAGACTGTAATTTACTAAAATCTTGGTTGGTTGGTCAGCACAAAATTTCTGAACAAAACTTTATTATTTACAGTTTCACCGCAAATCTGTGTAATATTATTCCACTTTTTCTTTTAAAAAAATGGATGAACAATATGTATAAAATGTTTTTTTTTATAATTTTTCTTGGATATATTTTCAAGCTAAATTATTTATACAGAGTATTTATTTTGGCAGGAACAAAATCTTTAGGAACGCCACAATGGTTCATTCATCTATGTAGTGCTGTATTAGGGCTCCTGGCTTTACATTCATTTTTTAAAGTGGCTGCCCTCTACGTTGTAGCCTGTTGCCTTTTGTGCTACCTTACTTACAGTTTTGTTATAGAGTGGAGACGAGAATGGTGTGGATTGGTTGGCGCAGTAGTGATAGTCATCTTTTCAGTGTCATGGTATGTTGTTTTTTTTTTAATTTCAGATTTGATTTAAAAAAACATTACAATATGTATTAAAATCCTGTGTGTCATAATAGGTTAATCATTAACTTGCTGTCTTAAAAGGACTCTGATGGGTAGACCCCTCAGCCGCGCCGTAGAACTGGCTGGCTTAGAATTGTTATGGCTGGCTAGCGGGCTTAAGCCGTGGCTTAGGAAAATGCCTAGCACCCCTGTTGAAAGCAGGATCCCAACGATCACACTAGGTATCGATCACACTAGGTATCACCGATATTTTTATATAAGGGAGGTAACTGTCAAAATATTTATGTACTATACTTTTACTAGTCATACAAACAACAATTTTGAAATAAATAAATAATACTTTATAATTTATTGTATATAATAAGTTAGTATAACGATTTATGTTAAAAATAATAAAAGAATGGTAAAAATTTTAATTAAATTAAGAACCAATTTAAAAAAAAATGTAAAAATACAAAAATGAGTTAGATTTCAAGTGTTATTATATTACTCGCAAAAAATCGTTTCACGCTATACAATTTTTGCTTCATTCCTCAAAAGTTTAAGATGCGATTTTCGTAATCGTTTTAAAGTGATATGAATTAGTAGATTTGCCTTAAATCTTGAGTGGAGGTGTAAAGCTTACCCTTGTGTCATTGATCTATTGGAGTTATTGATTCAGATATCTGATGACAAGTTGATTCCATTAGTTAATTGTTCACCATTTGGATACTCGAGGTCTCATTGATTCAAATACATCAAGACTCATTGATTCAAATACATCAAGACTCATTGATTCATATATGTCAGAACTCATTGATTTAGTTCAGGGGTGGGCAAACTATGGCCCTCAAAGTATATTATGTGGCCCGAACGCGTGTACATGTTGTGGTCCTATGTTAATCCTCTTTATTAAGATTTTTCGCGATATTTTTTTTTTTTAATTTGATTCGAATCTAGGGACATTAAATCAGTTTTATGGGTAAAGAATATTAGTCTGAGATGCTTGACCTATAAGCAGATTATGACCTGAAGGGGAAGTTCAAGTCAGTTTTGGAGTTTTCAGGATGTTTGCCAGCAGCGGCATTCCCACACCTAAAAACTTTGCTGCAGGGTTTTGTCACTATTTGCGTCCATGTAGTCTACATTTGTGAATAAGCGTTTTCATGTCTGAAAATAAACACTTCTAGGAACAGATCAATGTTGACTGACTGCAATTTAAATTTGATCATGCAAATCACAACACGTAAACTAGTTCCCAAGTTCAAGAACATTATCCGAAATTGTGAACAGTTACATACTTCTCATTCATTATAATTGTACTTTGTGGTCAACTTGTATGTAAATTAAGTTCCTTCGTCTTCATAATTGTTATGACAGGTAACAATAAACTTTAGTTGAAATAATTATGAATAGTTAAGTCTTAATACCAAATTAGCAACTGATTTAGTTCTATTTTTTTAAATGTAATGTGCATGTGTAATAAATAGAGTGTGATTGTCAAATAAAATAACAAATACATGGTGTACAAGGACGGGCTGAAAAGCTCCCATATCTTCACACAGCTTTGCAAATTAACTAACTTTTAATGGGCTGTTTTTTCTTTAGTTTACAACTTTTGTTACTTTTTTTAAAAACGTAGTTAATTTTTTAATTCATATTTTTTATACGAGAGATGCTCTGTGGAGCATGAAAGGCGTACAGAGAACATCGGGTGTTTTCCTTTTAATTAGTGCTTGAAGGCCAGTTTTGTGTCCTGACATTGGCATGTATCTGTCGTATCTATGGGCGTTTGAAGTTTTGCAGTGCTTACGAAAATTATTCAATAACTATATAATAAATAAATAATAATAATAAAAATGATTGATCAAAAAACTAACTATAACTATAACTAAAATGAATTTAAAACTATAACTAAATAATAATAAAAATGATTGCTAAAAAAAATAAATAATCAAAACTATAACTAAAATGGTTTTAATAACTAGAATATCACTGATGTGCAGGCTGAGATAATATAAAATTAAGTGGTGTTGGTAAACTATTCCCAACGGTGTGTAGCAGTGGTGTTGTGAAACTGTTGTACAACAGTACAACGTATTACGCAACGCAAAATTTTAGCGGTAATTCCGAATCTCCCACGGCTTAGGAAAGTTTTTAGCAGCTTGGCTTAACATTTTTTGTGGTGGCTTACAGCTTACAGGCTTCGTGGCGGCTTACGGCGGCTTAAGAAGGCGGCTGAGGGGTCTACTGATGGGTCCTATACTAAGGGGAGCAACCCTTATAATAAAACTTTAAATGAAAAAAAAAACTTGGTTGTTATGAAGTTAATTTCTTCTTACAAGACTATGCTTATTTTTTATTGAAGAAAAAAAAATATTGTTACAATTATAATAAGGGCTGCTGATTAATCACCATTAACGCACTGAAAATCACAAATGCTTTTAGTTTAAAAAGAAATACTAAAAAAAACAGTAAATAGCCCACTAACCAAATTCTATTAATAGAAATTCACAAGTAGCATTTCTGCAGCAGTGGGTTTTATTTTAGGTTTTTTGTAATAATATATATAGATAATTTGGTAAAGCTGGGTTACTTTTGAGAAGTTAAGAAATAGCTTGAAGCTATTGTGAATGATTTAGATTAAACTTACATTAATCATCACTGATCAGAACAACAGTGAAAGAAAACAGCGGAATTTTAATGCTAACTAAAAATTATAGAAGCTGCTTGACCTAGTAATTTTTTTATTTTATTTTCTGACCCTGAAAATTACATATGTATGTAAGCCCATTAGCCCAAAATTTGGATATTTTTATTTCAGTCAAAATAGCAAGATTATTATATACAATAAATGAATAAAACTGATTCATAAGAAGCTGCAACAACATCTTAAAAGCAAAAAAAAAAACCCATTTAAAAAAATTATATAGTTAATAAATGACCCAAAAGATGTATATGCTAATGCTTAGTAGATCTGTAGGATTAAATATTCTTATTTTGTAAATTAAACCTCTAGATCTTCAACCCAGTTAAGAAATGTATCTGTCAAAAATAACAGATTTTGTTTAAAAATTAATTTAAAAAGATCCATACATAATATAACTTGATAGCCTTTACAAACAAACAAAGAAATCTTAAAAAATAAACATGTTTATTAATAACTGAATTCCGAATAAAAAAATATTGTGTCATCACTAGATTGCTTATTTTTCTATAATTTTACATAATGATATTACCAGAATATCTTATTTCATTCATGTATGACTAACTATTTTTCATAAAAACACAAATTAAATTGCATTTAAAAGGTATATCAAAATCACTTTATCATATTATTTTGACCTGTATCTTATTTCTCTAAATATGCATGAAATTTCATCCATTTTATCCAAAACATGTCACAAAATTTTTTTTTTTAAATTTGGTTGTTAGCGGGAACGAATGGACACATTAACAGATGTGCTTTCTGTGGGCTTATAGACTTGGTGGCGCCCATTTCCTCTCTTTATGGAAGTTAAACTTTTAAAGTTAAAAGAAGTGAATAGAAATCAAGGCGCTATTTGTAGAGGCAGTGATTGGCGACTAACAGTGAAAAAGGGTTAAACGAACTTATTTATTACGCCAATATTTTGATATAATATAATGACAAACTTGTTTGAATGCGAATAATAAATGAAATAGTTTGTGTCGATTATACATGTATTTGAGTTTATTTGTGATTAAAATTTTTAATTATGGGTTAATTTTGATCAATTTTTTTAATGGAACAACAGCTCTACTAAAAATAAAAAAAAAGTGCAATTGTTGACAGGAGTTAATGGTCAAACCTTTTTGTTATTTTTTTCATCCATTCTTATTCATGGCGATTTATATTTTGTTCTTTTTATATTTTTAAATGTCAGGTGTCCATAATCACTTTACTTTGAAATACAAACTTGAAATTTACTAAAAAAAAATTAACACATCAAAAAAAATTATTTACACTCTTTCTTTTTTTTTTTTCTTTTAAATAAAGATATATAATAAATAAATTGTTTCAGTGAATTACTCTTTGTTGAGGCAGAAACGTGGCACAAGATTAGAGGTATTTACATTATTGCTTTGAAAATCGTTGGTATATTTCTATTTAAGGCTGTATTTTTTTTTTTACTTTGTCATGTATTAAGTACAGATTCACCATCACTGAGTACTCTTGTAGAAAATTATTACTGCACTTCTTTGCTTTGCATCATTTACACAGACTGTGCATATTTGATAGGTCTAGGTATATTTCAGTTTGCAAAATATTACTATTTCACATTTCACTAAGTGCTTCGGTGGATTTGGAAGTGATATTTAAAATAAAATGTGTAAAAAAGGCTAACAGCATTTTAAAAGATGCTGTAAGGATGAGATGTTAATCTCTTAATCCTATAAACCAATAATGGTTTTTATGGTGCCCTTCTTTCCTCCCATTTATAGCTGGAAGGATGACGGGAGACATATGGTGACTGACACACCACCATGCTTCCTCAACTAATGTTAGGTAACCATTTAAGTTGGGTGGATTTGGAAACTTTTACTAGGATCTGAAAACAGCGTCTCCTAGCAAGGGTTGAACCCCCTCGACCTTCAGGTCGACAGTCAAGCACTGTATACACTACATGACCACCTGCCCATGCCCCCCTTCAACAACATGAGGTAACTTCATTACAAAAATAATAAAATTCTTAATTATGTCAAAGAACCTTTCTTATTAACATGAAGTTTTTATTTCTGATCTTCAGAATAAGGGTCACAAAACTATGAAGATTAAAAAAAAATGCAAATTATTTTGTCATTTGCTTGAAGAGTGCTGGGATTTCATGGATCTCACTCTATTTTAGAGCTGTTTGTATGGTTATCAGTACTGATTTAAGCTTCTCTTGATTCACTGTTTGAAACCATTGGCAAGAATGCATTTCTAATGGACATCATAGAATTATTTATGTTAATGCTTGAAAGTATTGCTTTGCATAATCAACCACATAGCTAGGATGTTGATGAAAACATGGACACATTTCATTATTATTTTATTTTAAATACAAAATGTATTTACGGTAGATAGAATTTAGTCTGTTACGCAAATGTTGACATTTTTTTCAATATTTAATCCACATATGTATTTGATGCATTTGGATTACATATCAATGCTATCAGCATTCACATTTTTTTTAATCATAATGAACATTTATATTATTTTCCCCAGGTGCTCAGATTATTTTGTCCATGAAAGTTATATCATTGGGTGTTGATATTGCTCAAGGCTCAGTTGCCACTTTTCCTAATGTGGTTAATTATGCTGGCTATTGTTTTAATGTGGGCACTGTTATATTTGGACCCTGGGTGAGCTACTCACAGTATTCTAGATCCATGGATGGCTACTTCTATTCACTGGTGAGTGTCATTGATCAACTATCTGCTAAAGACTCCCCAATTCAAATCGAATTTCATGTATCTTAGACCTCATGACTAGGGCCTCTTAATCATGGCAATGTCTTTCTTATGAAAATGCCTAAACCAAGGTGGATTTCTGCAGTATTGCAAGCAAAAATATGCTGCTTGCAGAATTTTTCTACAGGGGATGTGTGGGTATTTTTTTAGCTGATACAAAAAACCTACAATGGCTGCTTAGCAACAATGACTGAAATTATTAAATTAAACATCAAAGACATATATTTTAAATAATCAACTTTAACTGCTTCGGAAATTTTATAAAATCTCTTGGTAATGGAAATTTTTGCAAGACAATTGTCATATTTATGTCGCTGTATCCCACTTTATTAACTCAAGTTAAAATGTATATTAGCATAATTACCCAGCCTTAACAAGTTTATAATATTAAAAAGTTTTATTAACCTATAATATTTTATGGAATATAATATTGTACTATATATTTTCTTATTTAAACTATTTTTACTTAGAGTTATAAGATTTTTTTCATTAAATATTGATGCCAACATCTACATTCTAAGTTTAAAAAAATCTATTTTTAGCTTTGAACTATCCTTCCTATACAAAAAAAGAAATCAGAAATATCATTTCGGGTCTGTGAATACCCATTTTGGTATCTGCCAGGTATATCCCGAAACTACAAGAAACATATTTACCAGAATGGTCTAGAAAGTTTAATTATTATTTTTTTCTTAATAAGCCTAAGAATACCATTATTGAATAACCATGTATCTTTTGTGAAGTTTTTCTGTTTTTTATTGAATTTATTTACATTTTTTAGGGCATTTTATGGATTTTTAAAGTGTTGATCACATTCTTTCTTGCAATACTGTGCTTAACCCATTCAAATTGTTTTACAAATTGGTTGATTCTGGGTAATGCTTGGAGGTAATAAATGAAATATATATATATATTTTTTTAAATACACTGTTCATTGAATTTTTGCTTTTTTTAGTTTGGACTTGAAATTTATATCGAAGAATAATTTCAACTTTGGCATTGTTTTTTTTTCAAGTTGGCTGCTTGCTTATCGAGATGCACAGTCCTTCAGATTCAGTCATTACTCAATCAGCTTTTTTTCTGATGCAACATCTTCTTTAACTGGTTTGAGATTTGACAGTGGATCAGCCCTGCATTGGTATAATTTTTTTCCTTTGTACTTATTGTAATCTTAAAATGTTTAAGTTTGTGTTATGGCATAAAACATCAACTTGAACAGAATAACCATATTAGTTGTTGTGCTTGAAAGAATTAATTTGGCTTATAAAATTTCAGGAATATTGTACGACCACAGCATATTGAAATTCCTAGATCTCTTGTTGAGGTTGTGACAAATTGGAATCTGCCTATGCATTTTTGGCTCAAAACATGTATGTTCATTTTTTTTATTTGTTTTTTTATTGTGAATTGTTTTTGCCAATTTTATGTTTCATTTCATGTTGAAATATTATTTATAAATAAAAAAACAACTATTCCAGATGTATTTAAAGTAGTCCGTCCTCGTGGAACATTTTTGGCTGTTATATTAACTTACGCTGCCAGTTCACTTTTACATGTAAGAGCTACAAACCAACTTAAACCCATTTTTAAAAAAAATTAAGTTGTTGCATGTTTCATAACTATAGCAGTAGGCAGCAGTTAAAAAACTTAAGAAATGTCATGAATGTATTTAAGACTTTATGATTTAGAGAAATTAAATGACTAATGATAGTTTACTGAAAATTTATTTCTATAGGGTCTTAACTTTCAACTAGCTGCAGTACTTTTTTCATTAGGATTTTATTCCTATACAGAGTTTGGTGAGTAGTTTTAAAACAAACTTTATATATAGTTTAATACAGGGGTGTCCATTTTGTGGCCCTCATACAGCAAATAGGACAATCCTAACAACATTTTGTCTTAGTTTATTAATTATAGTTTTTTACTTATTTTATGTACTGCTAAAAAACAACTTTCAATGTCACCTTGTCATGCTGAACAAATTTTAATCTCTTAAATAATGGGTGGGAAGACGGACGGTTGACCAGTGTAGAGCACTTGACCTTCAACTTGCATGTCCTGGGTTCGATTATCAGCGAGAACCATGGCAATATTTCCAGATCCTGGTAAAACTGTTTGAAAGTCCCCTAAGTTCACCCATGTTTTAAATGGGTATCTGACATTAGTTGGGGATGTAAAAGCGGTTGATTGTAGTGCTAAGCACAATCCATTTATATGTGCTAGTTACAGAAACTAATGAATTCTACACTTTATCTGCCCCGATGGCCCTTTATGGATAAGGGATTTTACCTTTTTTATGTAAAAGGTTTGGTACATTGAAGTCAACTCCTTTATAAATTGTGTGCGAGAGGTAACAATTCTGCAAATGTTGTTTTATTATATTTAAGTGAGTAAATCATAATTAATAGTGGAACTCAAATTAAGTCCTTCCAAAATTAGACCAGCTACTTTTATTTTGTATGTATATTATGAAAGATAAATTGTGTACCTAATATAGTTGTCAACTAAAACAAAGCTAAATATTTGCCACAATAAAAAAAAGGATGTGTTTGAAAATTTAAAAAAAATGCAATGCAGAACAAAATTAATTACACTTAATTTCTTTGATTTTGAAAGAAAAATGTGTCTTCAAACTTTATCTGTTTATGACATTATTTGAAAATATAACCTTTAATTTTATTTTCAAAACATCTTTTGTATCAATGAAATCAGTTAGAATTTATGATACCCTTGTGTGTCTGTTTAGGGTCTATCCAAATGACTGGCTTACTTTTATTGAGTCTTCTTCTTAAAATAGTTAATTTCTAGTCCCAGACAGATAAATCAGAAGTTCTCTATGAACCTTAGATCAATGCTCTGCTACTGATGCGCTTCAGCACTGAATAATTGAAGCTTATTTTGAATTTAATTGACCAAGTTTATTTTATTATTAATTGTCCATTATAAATTATGGCATTCATTTATTCATTAGCTATTAATACCAGCAAGTTATCCGATTGGTCCACACTGTGGTCTTATAGCTTGGGGCACTCTGTGAATGTTTCATTTGAATAGTCCCTTAAGTATTGAATACAAACATGCATATTTAGACATTATAAAAGCCTTTCTTACTTCCTTGCAGTCAGCAAATTATCACTGCTTTTGATTCCTCATCATTATATACCAAAGCAGTCAATATTATTTAATATTAAAATTTATATTGCTAGACCACCCCCTCCCCCAAATAAAAAAAATGACATACCATTTTTGGTTTATTTGGATGAAATACTTAAAAGAAATTCAACTAGTGATTATATTTCAACAATTTAATATATTTTTTTTTAACTAGTGCTTCGCAGAAGACTGTCCCAGATTTTTGATGCTTGTATACAGGCCAAGAAATGTAAAGAAAAATGTGATCATAAACATACAAGAGTAAGTTCCTTTCATGTAATATCTCTAGTTGATAAAATTTTAACATTGACATATTTTCTTTAAAAAAATGTTATTATAGGGTCAGCTTTTAATAAACAGTACACATTTAAATTTCATTGAAACCTCTTTTTTAAAGACAAAATGCAGAAAATGAACTTTGAAAACTAAACTTTTATTTAAGGCATGAATGATTAAATTGTGGCTGATTGTAAATTCTGATTGCCTTCAGAATTTTTTTTTTTAATAATTTAATTAATTATTTTTCTACAATTTAATTTCAGACCAATCCTTTAGTTATACTTACCAATTTAGCTTTTGGTGGTCTTGCAGTATTCCATCTGGCCTATTTGGGTCTTATGTTTGATAGCAGTGATGGTGAAGAAAAGGTATTTTATTTACATTTTGTTAAAGTTAGACTTAATAAAACTTCTTTTGGGAGTAATTTTTTGTAAAGAAAATTAAAATTAATAAATGATATATTTATTTTTATTTTCAGGGATACACAATGTGGCATACACTAGATAAATGGTCCAGTTTAAATTATTTGAGCCATTGGGTAGCGCTTGGGTCTTTTATCTTCTATTGGTTGATATAATCAAAACAGGCTGTACAAATTATTTTTAATATAATTTTAAGCTTCCTTAACAATTTATGAATAATTTTAGACTCATATATATTGAATAAAATATTTTTCGCATTTCATTCGGTTTATCTTTGAGCTGAGACTTTGTCTATTAGAGCTCGTGAGATTTAACTTGCTGTGTTTCTAAGCATGAGGAAACTGCAATACAGCAAGTTATCTGCCTGGTCCACCATGTGGTCTGCCAGCTTGGGGCATTAAGAGTGTATCATTTCAGTATTAAATACAAACAAAATACAGTTATACATAAGCCATTAGTGATATCAAATTTATTAATCTCTTTACCACAATTGTTTTTTTTTTATGTTTAACACACATATTCTGTCCCTAGATACACATATTAAATGTATTTATCTGTTTGTTCTGCTGTTATTTAATGAATATACTTATTTTTACATGCTTTAACTAAAGCAGAAATGTCAGTTTTATAACTTGTCTGCATTACATACTCACTGGGGCCTCAATATGTTTTAAATGGTTCAGCTTGTTATATGTATATATTGTTGAAATACAAAAAAATATTTGAATCTCTTTGCTTCCATACTAGGCTTTAGGCTATGTCATGAACACAATAATACATTGTGTTGTTAAGATCTCTTTCAAACGTATTATTTTGTTGATTGTTGTTTATTTAATGCTCTAGTCGCCTGTTCATATTTTGTCTGGTTTAAAGCATAAAGCAAACTATTGTACCTCTTTCACTGGTCTCTAGACTATATATATATCTCAGAACCTATTTTAGAATCAATATCTCAAACTGAGTCCCTTTTGCCTTTCATGTTTTTTCTAGTTAATTAAATTTTAGAAGTACAGTTTTGTTTTTTCCTTTACTGGTCACAAAGATCTGAGTAAGCAAAGGGAGAGCACTTGGTTCTCTCTAGAATGCAGTTTGGGAACTGTCCTATTTTAAGTTAGCTATAATGATGGGACAATTTATCAGAATCTTGAATTAGAAATATCTGAAATTTTTCGGGGTATCAGAATCAGGGTTTTTTTCATTCGAATTTTTGGAGCTGAATTTTTTTTCAAATAAGTTTGCAATTCTATATATCAAAAAATGGTAATCAAGTCAGAAGCTGTAGAAAATAATGGATAATTGAAACAGAATGGGTAAAAATGTTAACATTCTCCCATCACTTGTTAGCAAAAACATTTATTTATTGCTTATTGTCAATTACATTCCTGTCAGCAGTGTGGTGCATTGTGTTATTTGTGAACATTTGTTTGCTATCTGATTTGAAATTTTCTGATTTGATATATATATTGGTGAAATATCTGTTCTGTGTGAAAGGGCAATTTGACATAAATATTAGTGGAAATCATCTATTTTATTATTTTAGCATTTACTTATCTTGAATTTAGCACGAAAAGAAATGTAATGACTTCTAAGAAACATTTAAGAATTAAAAAAAAAAAAAAACCTTTCATAACTTGCATAATATTAGGTTGCATGGAAAATGTAAAAGTAAATTGCTTAATAGTGTAAATGAAACGGTCACTGTTTAAAGAATGGTAATAATGGGGAAAGTCAAACAAAGCTTAGGCTAAGTCACAAAGAGGTCTCATCCAATCAATTAGCAGCTTGTGTTTACAGCAGGCAGCCAATTATTGTTTCTTAATAAATATTAAAAGTATATATATATATATATTGGAATATAGACAATATTTATTTAGTGATCATTTTTTTGCATTTTTGTGTTTCATTGAAATTTTTACTTCATATCAATATGGTGGAATTTTTTAAATCAATTTTTTTGTCTTTCTATGATTTATTTTTTGTTTGAAAAATATGTCAATATGACTTGATCTAGGTGGCTTTAAGTAGCATGAAGTACAGAGTTTTTTTTACTTCAATATTTTCCATAGAACAATGTTTTGAAGTATTTTTTTTACTATTTTTATAGGTACCTTTTATTAAAAACATGATTAAAAAAAAAATTGTTGATTGTTGTAGATTTTAATAGACTGCATATTAATATGCTAATTATTTTTAAGGATTGAAAAATGTTAAAAGAAAAGTAAATGGGGAAACATGATTGTATAATGTTTAAAAATTGTTTCTTTTTTTTCTTTCTAAAAAACATTATTAAATAGATATTATTCATTTCATTCATAATATTTAATGCGTGACAAATTTAAACATTTTCTTACCTATATTACTGTGTCGATCATGTTATAAAGCATGATTAGCATACTTTATTTTGAATCAACAATTGTTTTATTATTGTTTGTTTTTTTTTAACTTTTGTTGTTTAAACTTTTTTTTGTGGGCATTTTAAAAAATATTTTATTGGCATACTGTTTTTAAAAATCAAACTTTCAACTAATTTCTTCTCATGTTTATGTTATTTTTTAAAATAAATAAATAAAAAAAGATTATTGACAATTGATGACTTCATGTTTAAATGCCCCAATACACTACTGAAGTACTAATACAGAAAGTATAACTTATTCAATAAATATTTGTATGAGTTCTACTTCCTACACCTTTAGGCTGAAGGTACTTAAAAGATTGTCTTTTTTATATCATACTTGATAAGGTTGTAAACATATGTGTTAGCAGTGTTATCTGATGTGAGCCAGTTACATTATATTTTCTGATAGTACCGGATACTTTGTCAAAGTTTTAACACATCTTTTAAATTTTTGCACAGATTTGTTAAGGGATATCTTAATAAAAGAGAAAAAAGCAAAAGTTACAATTTGTAAGAAAGTACTCAACCTTCCCGTGCATTGTGGCTCCTTAACCTTTTTGTTTTATTATCTTCATGAATTAATGTTTTAAAAACATTATGGCTAAAAGTACCTGTAATTTATATTTGAATCCTATAAAACTACGAATGGTGTGGTACACATCACACCATAGCGAGTTGGATGCACCATGCAAGACTGAAGTTGCTGGACTAGATAAGATTTGTAGTAGTAGGCAAACCGTCCATCTCGAAAGATGATGGTAGCGCACTGGTTAGTCATCTAGTCGTTTTTTTGATAGCAGGTTCTTGAGTGACTCAGCAGACCGATCCTGGACTGGCAGACTCTTCCACAGTGGCCACAAATGAAGCTGAGTGGGGGACCGAGGGCCTGTTTCTGTCTTACGGTCTTCCTTCTCTGTCTTTTGGTCTCCTGCTGTCGGTTCCTTACTTGTTCACCATTAAGAATGCCTTTGTGAACAGCCTGACGCCACCCACTCCGGTCGTCGGCGAGCTGTTCCCAATTGTCGAGGCTGATGCCGGTCAGTTTGAGGTCGCGTTTGCAGACATCCTTGAATCGCAGTTGCGGGCGACCAGCGGGGCGATGCCCGGTGGCGAGCTCGCCATATAGGCTGTCCTTTGGTATGCGTCCATCTTGCATTCGATGCACATGACCCAGCCAGCGTAGACGCCTTTGGCACAGAAGGAGATGCATGCTCAGTGAGCTGGCTTGTTTGAGCACGGCAGTGTTGGTGATTTTGTCCTGCCATCTGATGCCAAGGATGCGACGGAGACAGCGGAGGTGGAAGCTCTCGAGTCGATTTTCCTGTTTGGTATAGGTAGTCCAGGTTTCGCTGCCATATAAAAGAGTGCTGAGAATACATGCCTGGTATACCTTGAGCTTGGTGTTCAGTGTCAAATGTTTGTTAGTCCATACTCGTTTGCTTAGTCTGGCCATGACACTGGTTGCTTTGGCAAGCCTCTTGTCGATCTCGTCATCCAGGGACAGACTGCTGGTGATGGTGGAGCCCAGGTATGTGAATTTGTCGGTGACCTCCAGAACTTCATTGTCGATGGTGATTGAGGGTGGAGCTGGGATGCCTTGACCCATGATGTTGGTTTTCTTGATACTGATGGTCAGTCCGAATTCTATGCATGCTTGAGCTAGGCGATCCATCAGGAGCTGTAGGTGTTCCTCTGTGTGTGCTGTCAGGGCTGCATCATCAGCGAACAGCATGTCTCTGATAAGGATAGTGCGGATCTTGGTTTTTGCTCTTAGGCGGGCCATGTTCAGCAGCTTCCCATCACTTCTGGTATGTAGGTAGACACCTTCTGTAGAGTCTTTAAATGCGAAATTCAGCATCATAGAGAAAAATATGCCGAATAGTGTAGGCGCTAGAACACAGCCTTGTTTTACTCCGCTTTTGATTGTAAAGGGTTCTGAAGTGTCCCCGTCGTAGCTGACTACTCCCTGCGTATTATCGTGAAAGGAGGTTATGATGTTGAGTAACTGAGGTGGACATCCGATCTTCTTCAGTAGCAGGAACAGGCCGCTTCTGCTTACTAAGTCAAACGCCTTGGTTAGGTCGATGAAGGCGATGTACAGCGGCATCTGCTGTTCTCTGCACTTCTCCTGGAGCTGACGCACTGAGAATATCATGTCGACAGTGGATCTTTCTTGTCGGAAGCTCGCATTGTGATTCGGGGTACACGCGGTTTGCGAGAACCTGAAGACGGTTGAGAACCACGCGTGCAAAGGCTTTGCCTACAATGCTCAGCAATGAAATACCCCTGTAGTTGTTACAGTCACTGCGATCCCCCTTATTCTTGTACAGAGTGACTATCTTGGCGTTGCGCATGTCTTGCGGAACTCTGCCTTCCTTCCAACATAGGCAGAGGAGCTCATGGAGTGGCTCTAATAAGGCAGGTTTTCCGCATTTGATGATTTCAGGCGGGATGCCATCCTCACCCGGCGATTTACCACTGTTCAGGGCATCAATGGCTTTACTGAGTTCATCCATGGTAGGTTCAGCATCCAGCTCCTTCAGGACGGTCAAGTCTTCTATATCGTCCAATGCACTCTGTGTGACAGAGTTTTCACTGGAGTACAACTCTAGATAGTGTTCCACCCACCTGCCCATTTGCTTGCTTTTGTCAGTGATGATATCCCCTGATTTGGACTTCAAGGGTGCAGTCTTCTTTGATGATTTGCCAGTTGCTTGCTTGATGCCTTCATACATCCTCCTTATGCTGCCAGTCTCCGACGCTTGCTGGATGCTATAAGCCAGTTGAAGCCAGTAGTCATTTGCGCAGCTACGGGCAGTCTGCTGGGCCTTTCTCCGAGCAGCCTTCAGCTCCAGAAGATTGTGCTGACTTGGGTCGCGTTTGTAGCTTATCAGTACTTTTCTCTTGGCATCAATGACGGGCTCTAGTTCGACAGCGTTTGCCTCAAACCAGTCGGTATTCTTGTGCTCCTTTGTACCATACGTCAGAGCAGCAGCTCTGTAGATAGTGTTCCGGAGCGAATTCCACATATCTTCTGCATTCGACTCTTGGTTGCAGCTTTGCAGTTCCCCCAGCCTTGCTATGAACTCCTGGTTTTTGGCTTGGTTGGTGGTTTGACTGGTGTTGATTTTTGGCTGGCATTTCTTTTTGGAATGATGGAGTCTCTTGGGGCGCAGCTTTATCTTGGAGGCAATGAGGGAGTGGTCTGTATCGCAATCGGCGCTATGGTAGGCTCTGGTGTTACGAACGTTATTCAGAGAGTCGCGCCTGGTGATGATCAGGTACAACTGATGCCAGTGATTTGATCTTGGATGTCTCCAGGACGCCTTGTGACATGCCTTGTTCTGAAAGTAGGTGTTTGTCACGCATAGGCCGTGATAGCAGCAGAGTTCGAGTAATCTCTGGCCGTTTTCGTTCATTTTCCCTATGCCATGGTGACCCAGCACACTTGACCAAGAGTCATGATCAGAACCAACACGAGCGTTAAAATCCCCCAGGAGGTAGAGGTGTTCCGAAGCAGGGACTGCGGCAATTGCGCTGTTTAATAGCTCATAGAACTGGTCTTTAGTCTCCGTGCTGGCTTGCATGGTTGGTGCATAGATGCAGAGGAGGTTGGCGGTACCAGATGCTGTGAATAGACGCAGGGTAAGGATTCTCTCTGTGCCGTGGGAAGGAGGTTCAATCATTTGGAGCAGGGTGTTCTTTATGGCGAAGCCGACTCCGTGTTCTCTGGATTCCTCGACGTCTTTCCCCTGCCAGATAAACGTATAGTGTGCTTCCCTCAAAGATCCAGTCTCTGGGAGGCGCGTTTCTTGTAAGGCTGCCACATCGATGTTTAGTCTGTGCAGCTCAAGATCAATGACTGCGGTCTTGCGGAAGTCATCAATTTTCTGTAAGTCATCTGTCAGTCCAGTGCGCATAGTGCGCACGTTCCAGCTTGCAATGCGGAGAGCTGGAGACTCCGTCTTTATCTTTGAATGTCTTCCTGGTGCATGTGGTAACGGTCTGCCTGTTGAGCTGCGCTCTAAGCTCCAGGCACCCACTGGAGCAGGCAGGCCGTGGCGGGTCAACACCTTATTGGCCGGGGGCTGCCCAGCTTAAGGCGGGCGGTAGTTGACCAGTGGGACTACGAGGGACCCTTCCACCATTGAAGACAGCCCGTGGCGTCCAGCTCTACGCCAATTGAGCAAGGACTTATAACCCGTAGACTGCTGTCTTCTTGTTTGTGCTCTCGCCGTGAGGCGAGACTGGAGTAACGTCTCCAGAGCGCAGGCCTGGGCGAAGTTTGTGGAGGCCTTGCGCTGCCCAGACAACAGGGCCTCCCTCTCGGCTTTGTCGACGGGGCCCAAGGGAGTGCAAAGCACCACGCTTGGAGACGACTTGGCTGCAGAAGTTGCCGGAAGGACATCGTGAATGGTGTACATCCGTCTTAGGGACCCCGGCTCCTGATTTTTCCTCGGGGTTGACTCCCGAAGCCTTTCCCATTGTTGGGTTAGCCTGCAAGGCAGCAGCGGTTTGAAATCAGGGTTTTCCTTCCCCTAGATGGGTTGCCCTCCCAGGCTGACGAGCCCCAACTGCCCGAAGATTTGTAGATCTAAGATATTTCATCTCAGCCTTATAGGGACTTAACACACACACGCACACACACCTAATAACGGATCTGGCTCTACTATAGATACATAGTCCAATATTCTGTTATATGACCTTTTTTTTTTTTAAATCAGTGAATGTCGTGATGTGTTGAATGTATCACATCAAGAAAAAAATGCGTTTCTGAATACTCTGAGTTGCATGTGTTTAGTCTCTATGGTAAACAGGGCCAGAATGATCGTCTTATTCATTTTGTGATTTAGAATCTACGTTTCTTTTATCGATATCCGATGAAGTAGAGTGCCGTCGTATTAAAAGGATAATTCACCATTCTCTAAAACACCATGGTAGTAGCCAGTGGCGTACTTAGGGATTTGGGGGCCAGGGGGACTTGGCCTCTTTGGGGGACTCTGCATTTTGACACTCCTTTGTGCCCCTTCCTCAACCTGTGGCCCGGGGGGACTTTCGAATTTGGACCCCCCCCCTTCTTACCTAGTTACGCTACTGTTAGTATCACGCGCAAAGGTGGAATTTAATGGCGGGGCTCAACGGGCGCGCGCACTAGACATCGACTTGCGAAGGGCTTTACACTTGCAAAATACGTGTTACCAATTCACATATCTTGATTTAAATGTGAACTAATGTATATATGAGTGGGACGGATGGCCGAGTAGTGTAGATACTCGACTGTCGACCTGAGAGTCCTGGGTTCGATCTTCCCAGTTGAAATGTGTTTCAAGGTCATCCCACAAGTCCACTCAGCTTTAAATTGGTACCTGACCTAAGTTGGGGAAGTGTCACAGATGGGTTCACTCTAGACATTATAAAATAAAGGTAGATGTGGTCGACGGTCAAAATTGTGTTTATTGATGAACATAATAGAATGAAAGGAATACAAATGAATATATATACAATCCAGTGAAATAATATAAATTAGGCCAACACACTAAACTTTAAGTTCAAATATCCAGACTCTGAATTCACAACATATTATCCCCATATGAAATATCACACTCCACCTTAGAAGTAAAAGTAGGTCCTCTCACCTCAAGAGACCTGTGTACACTGCCCTTCAATTTCTCCTTCTTCCCCTTTCTCCACCTGGACATTCACTCACCTCAATCTCACTATTTATTTCACAAACACACTGAGTTCATGCACAGCTCAGTCACACACACAACACACAAAACACATCCATGACAGGAAGTAAAGGAGGACGAGCGTTGTGCTAACCACATAATCCCGTTATACACCGAGGTTATAGAAACAGATGAATTATACACTTCATCAGGCCCGTAGCGTTTTGTCTGCATCCCCCCGCTTATTTGTTCTACTTAGTAAAATGTATTACGTGCCCCCACCCTGCTATCGCCTGGCCCCTGCTGTAGAATGCCTGGCCCCCTCCTGTAGAATTTCCACGCTACGGGGGTGCACTTCATCTTCCCCGATGGCCCGCTAGGGCTAAGGGAACTTAATGCATTTCTGTCCTCCACACACACATAGGCCTACACACACTTTTTTTTTTACAATAAATCATAATACTAAAAAAACAGACCACCTTCGTGGATGGGGGTATAAGGCAAGTGAGACAAGGTGCGCGCTTTCATACTTAATAATTTATACACCATTTGGAGCACCAGGTGGCAATGCTGTCAAGATCGTCACTTCTAAATCGTGTGCCCCTAATTACCTCTGACTCCCTCAACTTTTAAGTTATTTGGGTCCGGGGGGGGGGA
Source organism: Bulinus truncatus (assembly GCA_021962125.1). NCBI lineage: Eukaryota > Metazoa > Mollusca > Gastropoda > Planorbidae > Bulinus > Bulinus truncatus. Next base: position 400,617 of record JAGDYQ010000248.1, read on the forward strand.
GAGGGGGCATGACAAACTCCATCCCATATGGCGGGCCTGAATGTCAGATGTGTAGGTCTGCTAGAATGTCAGATCATATCTGTAGGTCTGCTAAAATGTCAGATCAGATGTGTAGGTCTGCTAGAATGTCAGATCAGATATGTAGGTCTGCTAAAATGTCAGATCAGATGTGTAGTCTGCTAGAATGTCAGATCAGATGTGTAGGTCTGCTAAAATGTCAGATCAGATGTGTAGGTCTGCTAAAATTCAGATCAGATCTGTAGGTCTGCTAAAATGTCAGATCAGATGTGTAGGTCTGCTAAAATTCAGATCAGATGTGTAGTCTGCTAGAGCTAGAATGTCAGATCAGATGTGTAGTCTGCTGGAATGTCAGATCATATCTGTAGATCTGCTAAAATGTCAGATCAGATGTGTAGGTCTGCTAAAATTCAGATCAGATTGTAGTCTGCTAGAATGTCAGATCAGATGTGTAGTCTGCTAGAATGTCATATCAGATCTGTAGGTCTGCTAAAATGTCAGATCAGTTGTGTAGGTCTGCTAGAATGTCAGATCAGATGTGTAGGCCTGCTAAAATGTCAGATCAGATGTGTAGGCCTGCTAAAATGTCAGATCAGATGTGTAGGTCTGCTAAAATGTCAGATCAGATGTGTAGGTCTGCTAAAATGTCAGATCAGATGTGTAGTCTTCTAGAATTCAGATCAGATGTGTAGTCTGCTAGAGCTAGAATGTCAGATCAGATGTGTAGTCTGCTGGAATGTCAGATCATATCTGTAGATCTGCTAAAATGTCAGATCAGATGTGTAGGTCTGCTAAAATTCAGATCAGATTGTAGTCTGCTAGAATGTCAGATCAGATGTGTAGTCTGCTAGAATGTCATATCAGATCTGTAGGTCTGCTAAAATGTCAGATCAGATGTGTAGGTCTGCTAGAATGTCAGATCAGATGTGTAGGCCTGCTAAAATGTCAGATCAGATGTGTAGGTCTGCTAAAATGTCAGATCAGATGTGTAGGTCTGCTAAAATGTCAGATCAGATGTGTAGTCTGCTAGAATGTCAGA
>JAGDYQ010000248.1:402173-465790 GCA_021962125.1 Bulinus truncatus
CATTCAGGCCCGCCATATGGGATGGAGTTTGTCATGCCCCCCTCTCCCCCCCCCCCCCGGGGGGCCCAAAATAATTTAAAAGTTGAGGGAGTCAGAGGGGCTCTTGTCAAAGGTAATTAGGGGCACGAGATTTAGAAGTGACGATCTTGACAGCATTGTCACCTGGTGCTCCAAATGGTGTATAAATTATTAAGTATGAAAACGCGCACCTTGTCTCACTTGCCTTATACCCCCATTCACGGAGGTGGTCTGTTTTTTAGTATTATGATTTATTGTGGAGGACAGAAATGCATAAAGTTCCCTTAGCCCTAGCGGGCCATCGGGGCAAGTGAAGTGTAGAATTCATCTGTTTCTATAACCTCGGTGTACAACGGGATTATGTCAGGTACAAATTTAAAGCAGGGTGGAGTTGTGGGATGACCTTGAAACAAATTTCAACTGGGAAGATCGAATCCAGGACTCTCAGGTCGACAGTCGAGTATCTACACTACTCGGCCATCCGTCCCACTCATACATACATTAGGTCACATTTAAATCAAGATATGTGAGTTGGTAACACGTATTTTGCAAGTATAAAGCCCTTCCTAAGGCGATGCCTAGTGCGCGCCCCCGATGAGCCCCACCATTAAATTCCACTAACAGTAGCGTAACTAGGTAAGGGGGGGGTCCAAATTCGAAAGTCCCCCCGGGCCACAGGTTGAGGAAGGGGCCCAAAGGAGTGTCAAAATGCAGAGTCCCCCAAAGAGGCCAAGTCCCCCGGGCCTCCAAATCCCGAAGTACGCCACTGGCTACTACCATGGTGTTTTAGAGAATGGTGAATTATCCTTTTAATACGACGGCACTCTACTTCATCGGATATCGATAAAAGAAACGTAGATTCTAAATCACAAAATGAATAAGACGATCATTCTGGCCCTGTTTACCATAGAAACTAAACACATGCAACTCAAAGAGTATTCAGAAACGCATTTTTTTTCTTGATGTAATTGCATTAAACACATCACGACATTCACTGATAAAAAAAAAGTTCGTATAACAGAATATTGGACTATGCATCTATAGTAGAGCCAGATCCGTTATTAGGTGTGTGTGCGTGTGTGTGTGTTAAGTCCCTATAAGGCTGAGATGAAATATCTTAGATCTACAAATCTTATCTAGTCCAGCAACTTCAGTCTTGCATGGTGGATCCAACTCGCTAAGGTGTGATGTGCACCACACCATTCGTAGTTTTATAGGATTAAAATATAAACATCTCATCCTTACGGGTACTTTTAGCCATAATGTTTTTAATACATTAATTCATGAAGATAATAATACAAGCAATTAAGCCTGTTCCATTCTGGACACAGGACGTGTTAGCGCATTTTCGTGTTATGTATCAGTACGTTTGTTAGCTTTCAGTAAATATTTGTAAATTTTGGAAATGTTTATAAATTCAATTGTGTAATGCATATATCTGTAAAAAAAAAATATAAAGACGTTTCTTTATATTTGAAAAAAAAATATTGTCTCTTAAATCTAACTACAAGTGGTTTGTGGTTACTGAAATAGGACTCATAATTGAAAACATTCGAAATTATAGTCATTTAATCGTCCGAAAACTCCGTCAATTGTTGCATAGTTCTGATACTTTCAATTAAACTCAGAACACAAGCTTACTATTTCATTTGATGAGTTTCTTAATAAATCTTGGTGAAACTACGTGCTGCAGTATTTCGCACCAAATGAATGGGTTATTGAACGTACAAGGTGTATATGTAATGTATAAGCCCCTTAGGAGCCCTGAAGCCCGGCCCTCAGAGGTCCTATCGCGAAATGAACTTTTGATGTACACATGGCAGGCCAAGACCTACAAAATGATATATACATCATGGGTCTAGGACTTATAGTTGCTGAGATATAGCGCTCCTTTATTAATATAGCTTATATAGTAAAAAACGGTACTAAGGCCCCTTTTACGGCCCTGAGAGGTCAGATCGCAAAATGGAAAAAAGGCATTTCTTGGCAGGCCAAGACCTACAAATTGATATATACATCATGGGTCTAGGACTTATGGTTGTTGAGATCTAGGGTGATGACAGACAGACAGACAAAACGGGGACAATAGAGCATTTTTTTTCGAAAATGCTCTAAAAAGAAGTTAAGGAGCCACAATGCACAGGAAGGCTAATTTATGTACTTTCTTACATTGTAACATTTGCTTTTTTCTCTCTTTTATTAAGACATCCCTTAACAAATCTGTGCAAAAATTTTCAAAGATATATTAAAACTTTGACAAAGTATCCGGTACTATAAGAGAATATAATGTAACTGGCTCACATCAGATAACACTGCTAACACATGTTTACAACCCTATGAAGTATGATATAAAAAAAAAACAATCTTTTAAGTACCTTCAGCCTAAAGGTGTAGGAAGTAGAACACATACAAATATTTATTGAATAAGTTATACTTTCTGTATTAGTACTTCAGTAGTGTATTAGGGCTTTTAAACATGAAGTCATTAATTGTCAATCATCTTTTTTTATTCATTTATTTTAAAAAATAACATAAACAGGAGAAGAAATTAGTTGAAAGTTAGATTTTTAAAAACAATATGCCCACAAAAAAAAGTTTAAACAACAAAAGTTAAAAAAAAAAAAAAACAATAATAAAACAATTGTTGATTCAAGATAAAGTATGCTAATCATGCTTTATAAACATGATTGACACGGAATAATATAGGTAAGAAAATGTTTAAATTTGTCACGCATTAAATATTATGAATGAAATGAATAATATCTATTTAATAATGGATTTTAGAAAGAAAAAAAAGAAACAATTTTTAAACATTATACAATCATGTTTCCCCATTTACTTTTAACATTTTTCAATCCTTAAAAAATAATTAGCACATTAATATACAGTCTATTAAAATCTACAACAATCAACAATTTTTTTTTAATCATGTTTTTAATAAAAGGTACCTATAAAAATAGTAAAAAAAATACTTCAAAACATTGTTCTATGGAAAATATTAATGTAAAAAAAATTCTGTACTTCGTGCTACTTAAAGCCACCTAGATCAAGTCATATTGACATATTCTTGAAACATAAAATAAATCAGAAAGACAAAAAAATTGATTGAAAAAAATTCCAGATTGATATGAAGTAAAAATTTCAATGTAACACAAAAATGCAAAAAAAAAAAGGATCACTAAATAAATATTGTTAATATTCCAATATATATATATATATATATATATATATATACTTTTAATATTTATTAAGAAACAATAATTGGCTGCCTGCTGTAAATCACAAGCTGCTAATTAATTGGATGAGACCTCATTTGTGACTTAGCCTAAGCTTTGTTTGACTTTCCCCATTATTACCATTCTTTAAACAGTGACCGTTTCATTTACATTAATAAGCAATTTACTTTTACATTTCCCGTGCAACCTAATATTATGCAAGTAATGAAGGTTTTTTTTATTCTTAAATGTTTCTTAGAAGTCATTACATTTCTTTTCGTGCTAAATTCAAGATAAGTAAATGCTAAAATAATAAATAGATGATTTCCACTAATATTTATGTCAAGTTGCCTTTTCACACAGAACAGGTATTTCACCAATAGGCTATATCAATCAGAAAATTTCAAATCAGATAGCAAACAAATGTTCACAAATAACACAATGCACCACACTGTTGACAGGAATGTAATTGACAATAAGCAATAAATAAATGTTTTTGCTAACAAGTGATGGGAGAATGTCAACATTTTTACCCATTCTGTTTCAATTATCCATTATTTTCTACATCTTCTGACTTGATTACAATTTTTTGATATATAGAATTGCAAACTTATTTGAAAAAAAATTCAGCTCCAATGATTCGAATGAAAAAAACCCTGATTCTGATACCCCGAAAAATTTCAGATATTTCTAATTCCAGATTCTGATAAATTGTCCCATCATTATAGCTAACTTAAAATAGGACAGTTCCCAAACTGAATTCTAGAGAGAACCAAGTGCTCTCCCTTTGCTTACTCAGGTCTCTGACCAGTAAAGGAAAAAACAAAACTGTACTTCTAAAATTTCATTAACTAGAAAAAACATGAAAGGCAAAAGGGACCCAGTTTGAGATATTGATTCTAAAAAAGGTTCTGAGATACATATATAGTCTAGGGACCAGTGAAAGAGGTACAATAGTTTGCTTTATGCTTTAAACCAGACAAAAATATGAACAGGCGACTAGAGCATTAAATAAACAACAATCAACAAAATAATACGTTTGAAAGAGATCTTAACAACACAATGTATTATTGTGTTCATTACATAACCTAAAGCCTAGTATGGAAGCAAAGAGATTCAAATATTTTTTTGTATTTCAACAATATATACATATAACAAGCTGAACCATTTAAAACATGTGGAGCCCCAGTGAGTATGTAATGCAGATAATTTATAAAACTGAGATTTCTGCTTTAGTTAAAGCATGTAAAAATAAGTATATTCATTAAATAACAGCAGAACAAACAGCATAAATACATTTAATATGTGTATCTAGGGACAGAATATGTATGTTAAACATAAAAAAAAACAATTGTGGTAAAGAGATTAATAAATTTGATATCACTAATGGCTTATGTATAACTGTATTTTGTTTGTATTTAATACTGAAATGATACACTCTTAATGCCCCAAGCTGGCAGACCACATGGTGGACCAGGTGGATAACTTGCTGTATTGCAGTTTCCTCATGCTTAGAAACACAGCAAGTTAAATCTCACGAGCTCTAATAGACAAAGTCTCAGCTCAAAGATAAACCGAATGAAATGCGAAAAATATTTTATTTAATATATATGAGTCTAAAATTATTAATAAACTGTTAAGGAAGCTCAGAATTTCCAAGAGGTGAAATGTTTTTTTTTAACAAATTTTAAGGAAAGTCTTTCACCAATTTCCAAAAGTAGAAAAAAAAGTTGATGACAAGTTGATAAAAAATAAATTCAAAATAAACTATAACATGAATCAGCAGATTGAAGGTTGTGAAAGTTTGATTTTGAAAACATCCAAATAATGTTATATTTGCTAACAAATATTTTAACCATTTCTTAAAACTACTATCTTTGAACAAATCAAATAAAAATAAAATAGTCAACATATAAATCTTTATAAAATATAGAATTCTCAATAAATTTGAAACATCAGCCATATATTGAATGAAAATATTTGGTGTGTGAACCAAAATCAGGGATGCTAGGATTAAAATGGTATCTGATTTAAGAATATTCACAAAAAGATAAAATATTAACAAACTACAATTTTAATTGAAAGATGAGTATTTCTTATTATGCCAACATATTTAAAAAAACAAAGGCCTTATGTGTTTTTATCCAAATTAATTGTTCATGTAATTTTTTGTTTTAAAAATAAGTCACAAGCTAATTACAATGGATAAAGTTAACCTCTTAATTGAATAAAGATCGAAAGAATGTAGTCATTTAGCTTTTAGCTCAATATAAATTTAATAAATCTAGAAATTAATAGCACTGAATCAAAAGGCTTAGGGGCTGTCCATTAATTATGTCAACAAAATAGGGGCGAGGGGGGGGGTCTGAAAATTTTTGACAAGGGGGAGGTCGAGAAAAGTTGACGTCCACAATGTTACTTTTTTTTAATAAATTTAATTACTTAACAAAGGAAAATTAGGCAGAATTCATAGTCCTGTGTTACACACTCGCCCAACCTTCAGTATTTTAATTAAGCTAACTATATTCCTGTAAAATACAAAGCAAAAGTACAAGAAGAATTACAGAGTCAGATAAGCATCTTCAATTGCGATTTGATTGGCTTGTATAAACGAAAAGAAAGTGGTGTTTTAAGTTCAGATTAAGAAATAGAACTAAAAGAAAAAAAATTTAAGGTTGATGAGCTAGAATAGAAACTGAAAAGAAAGTAATATGAACAAGAAAAGCAGAAGATACACCCAAAAAAAACTTAAGCTCAAATTTGTGCTGAAAATCCTGACGTCAGCAGTAAATTAAAGATCCGACAGAAAGCTGACAAAGAAGATCAGCCGCTCCTCTTAAAAACCATTGTAGACATTGCATTGTATGGATCTGCTGCTCACGACAAAAGACAGTGATATTTATAATAGTGTTAGAAATCTTAATGATTTGACAGAACAATTAAAGATTCAAGGTTTTCAAATAAGTAGAATTGCTGTTTATACTCGGCTCTTGCCAAAACAAAGTTTATCATCGGAAGGCAAACACCATGTACTAACTGTATCAGTGAAATTAATTCGAGCACAAAATGATTTACACTCAAGACACATTGATGGTAGATTTTGTACAGCTACTTGAATCACCTAGAGAAAGTGGCTTCTTTGTTGGGACCTAAAGAAGTATGCTTCATCAGTCAAGATGACAAAGCCAGAGTCCCCATTGGTTTGACAGCAGCTAACAAGCTAATGCATGTTGAATACCACGTTACATTGCCTGATCGCAACTGGATAGTAGCATCTAGACACAAACCATACCATCTGTTTATGCTGGCATTGAAATCCAAAAAGACGGTTTAGGTAAACCCGAAGCTGTAACATATGCAAACTTACACAGCCATCAGATCAGGCAAGCATTGCTCATTATCAGCTTATAGCCATGGACTGGACAATGAAAGGCTACATGAATTGAGTTTGACATTTTTACAAATGATCCAAGCAACAAGTTGATCAAGCCGATTCAAATTAGGTCTGTGCATGGTGGACCTGATGAAAATCCAAGGTATCAAAAAATTATGGATGTGGCCATCCATCATTTTGTAAAGCAGAACATTGTTGCAATGTTTGTAGCAACAAATGCGCTTGGTAGAAGTGTGTTTAACCAAGAAGAAAGGCGAAAGGCTCCTCTTAGTCAAGAACTGTTAGGACTAATTTTGCCACATAAACATTTAGCGAAACCTTGACAGAAATTTAGAAGCAAGTAAGCATAGACGATTTCTCAACAGTGGCAGAGTATATTGTGCATGAAAAGTCTGAACTTGAAAATTTAATAATCAAAGATCAAGTTTGGTGCCAAAAACATGTAAGAACAAGTCAGTACTTTCTACAAATTGTCAAATGTTGTGATTTAACTTGTTACCAACCAAACAGATGCTTACTGATAGATTTTTACAGTCTGCCAAACTTTTGCTGGCCTTAAAGCACCAGATGTATCTGATATAAACTCACATAGATTTCCTTCTCTTTTCTTCAATCAGTCTGTGAAAGTTGAGAACATACTACCTCGATAGGCAAAAGCATTCAAAATTCTACCTTTGATATATATTGTCCTTCTATTCAGTTGCAATTGTTTGAACGGATCTGTAAGATCTGTCACCTTTATGTTGCTTAGCAAGCCATGTTAAAGAAGCATGTTCAACAGCACTAACAATGTATCTGGACCCAGTCAAATACTGCATGCCAAAAGACAGAGAGAGCTCATGGCAATTATTGCTCATCGGGAGATGCTAAGTGCAGAATGGCTAGATGAAGAAAACGTTGACTTGTCTAAAGTTTCGGTTCCACAAGAAATTATTCAGCCTGAACCTATGCCAATAATAACAATTGAGGAACATCTCCATGGGAAGATATAGAGGCTAGGATATAAGATTTGGATTTGTTTGTAAAAAAATATGTTAATAAATTAAAAGTGTATTTATAGTTTAACTTTTTAATCTCGTTTCTGATTGAAGTTAGAACAAATCATTGTAAATATATTTTAATAGTCTTTAAAGTGTTATATTAATTTGAAATATGCTCATAATTTAAAGGTGTAATGTGTATACAATTTTGTAAACCATGTAATCTCTTTTCTGTTTAGAGTAAGCCTTTGTGGTTATAAATTGGAAATATGTTCATAAGTTTATTAAACTTTTTTTATCTAAATATTTTACTTTTGTTCACTTTTTTGTTGTAAACTAGTCTATTTAAAATATTGTTGTTTTTTTTCCATTTTATTGGGGGGGAGGGGGGGGGTAACCAAATATTGTTGTAATTTTACGGGGGGGGGGGGGGGGGGTAAAAATAAAAAAAAATAATTAAAAGACAGCCCCCTTAAAGGAAAAAAAACTTGATAATTTACAATTGTTTTACCTTTACATTTAAAGCATTATCTGAGATTTTAAACTATTGCAATGTTCTTAAAATTAACATAAATTAGTGTTAAACACCATCACAGTAAGAAGTAAAAAAAGGCAATGCCTAGTCTAGCTATCAGTTAATAGTGTATAATGCTGATCTTTTGCCTCCTTGAACACAACAGAAGGAAAAAAAATAATGCCATATTTAAATGTTAGAACATTACATCACACATTAAAATTTGATTAGGCTCAAATCTTAACTACTATTGATTTGAAAGGTCTATAAGAAAAAAAAAAGGTTTTCGAATAAATTACAAATCCTTAATTTCTTAATTGTTACAACAGAAACTTACTAAGATTTTTTTTTGAGTGTGACACTCTAAAAGAATAAAAATGTATTAAACATAATTTGTACAGCCTGTTTTGATTATATCAACCAATAGAAGATAAAAGACCCAAGCGCTACCCAATGATTCAAATAATTTAAACTGGACCATTTATCTAGCGTATGCCACATTGTGTATCCCTGAAAATAAAAATAAATATATCGTTTATTAATGTCATAAATTTTAATTTTATTTACAAAAAATTACCCCCAAAAGAAGTTTTATTAAGTCTAACTTTTAACAAAATGTAAATAAAATACCTTTTCTTCACCATCACTGCTATCAAACATAAGACCCAAATAGGCCAGATGGAATACTGCAAGACCACCAAAAGCTAAATTGGTAAGTATAACTAAAGGATTGGTCTGAAATTAAATTGTAGAAAAATAATTAATTAAAATATAAATAAAAAAAAATGTTGAAGGCAATCAGAATTTACAATCAGCCACAATTTAATCATTCATGCCTTAAATAAAAGTTTAGTTTTCAAAATTCATTTTCTGCATTTTGTCTTTAAAAAAAGAGGTTTCAATGAATTTTAAATGTGTACTGTTTATTAAAAGCTGACCCTATTAATAACATTTTTTTAAAGAAAATATGTCAATGTTAAAATTTTATCAACTAGATATATTACATGAAAGGAACTTACTCTTGTATGTTTATGATCACATTTTTCTTTACATTTCTTGGCCTGTATACAAGCATCAAAAATCTGGGACAGTCTTCTGCGAAGCACTAGTTTAAAAAAAAAAATATATTAAATTGTTGAAATATAATCACTAGTTGAATTTCTTTTAAGTATTTCATCCAAATAAACCAAGAATGGTATGTCATTTTTTTTATTTGGGGGAGGGGGTGGTCTAGCAATATAAATTTTAATATTAAATAGTATTGACTGCTTTGGTATAGAATTATGAGGAATCAGAAGCAGTGATAATTTGCTGACTGCAAGGAAGTAAGAAAGATTAAAGGTTTTTATAATGTCTACATGTGCATGTTTGTATTTAATACTTAAGGGACTATTCAAATGAAATATTCACATAGTGTCCCAAACTACAAGACCACAGTGTGGACCAATCGGGTAACTTGCTGGTATTAATAGCTAATGAATAAATGAATGCCATAATTTATAATGGACAATAAAAAATAAAATAAACTTAGTCAATTAAATTCAAAATAAATAAGCTTTAATTATTCAGTGCTGAAGCGCACCAGTAGCAGAGCATTGATCTAAGGTTCATAGAGAACTTCTGAGCTATCTCTCAGGGACTAGAAATAAACTATTTTTAGAAGAAGACTCAATAAAAGTAAACCAGTCATTTGGATAGACCCTAAACAGAGACACAAGGGTATCATAAATTCTAACTTATTTCACTGATACAAAAGATGTTTTGAAAATAAAATTAAAGGTTATATTTTCAAATAATGTCATAAACAGATAAAGTTTGAAGACACATTTTTCTTTCAAAATCAAAGAAATTAAGTATAATTAATTTTGTTCTGCACTGCATTTTTTTTTTAATTTTCAAACACATCCTTTTTTTTATTGTGGCAAATATTTAGCTTTGTTTTAGTAGACAACTATATTAGGTACACAATTTATCTTTCATAATATACATACAAAATAAAAGTAGCTGGTCTAATTTTGGAAGGATTTAATTTGAGTTCCACTATTAATTATGATTTACTCACTTAAATATAATAAAACAATGTTTGCAGAATTGTTACCTCTCGCACACAATTTATAAAGGAGCTGACTTCAATGTACCAAACCTTTTACATAAAAAAGGTAAATTCCCTTATCCATAAAGGGCCATCGGGGCAGATAAAGTGTAGAATTCATTAGTTTCTGTAACTAGCACATATAAATGGATTGTGTTTAGCACTACAATCAACTGCTTTTACTTCCCCAACTAATGCCAGATACCCATTTAAAACATGGGTGATCTTGGGGGACTTTCAAACAGTTTTACCAGGATCTGAAAATATTGCCATGGTTCTCGCTGATAATCGAACCCAGGACTTGCAAGTTGAAGGTCAAGTGCTCTACACTGGTCAACCGTCCGTCTTCCCACCCATTATTTAAGAGATTAAAATTTTTTCAGCATGACAAGGTGACATTGAAAGTTGTTTTTTAGCAGTACATAAAATAAGTAAAAAACTATAATTAATAAACTAAGACAAAATGTTGTTAGGATTGTCTTATTGGCTGTATGAGGGCCACAAAATGGACACCCTTGTATTAAACTATATATAAAGTCTGTTTTAAAACTACTTACCAAACTCTGTATAGGAGTAAAATCCTAATGAAAAAAGTACTGCAGCTAGTTGAAAGTTAAGACCCTATAGAAATAAATTTTCAGTAAACTATCATTAGTCATTTAATTTCTCTAAATCATAAAGTCTTAAATACATTCATGACATTTCTTAAGTTTTTTAACTGCTGTCTACTGCTATAGTTATAGTTTGTAGCTCTTACATGTAAAAGTGAACTGGCAGCGTAAGTTAATATAACAGCCAAAAATGTTCCACGAGGACGGACTACTTTAAATACATCTGGAATAGTTGTTTTTTATTTATAAATAATATTTCAACATGGAATGAAACATAAAATTGGCAAAAACAATTCACAATAAATAAAATATTACTGGAAGTTTAACAAATAAAAAAAATTAACATACATGTTTTGAGCCAAAAATGCATAGGCAGATTCCAATTTGTCACAACCTCAACAAGAGATCTAGGAATTTCAATATGCTGTGGTCGTACAATATTCCTGAAATTTAATAAGCCAAATTAATTCTTTCAAGCACAACAACTAATATGGTTATTCTGTTCAAGTTGATGTTTTATGCCATAACACAAACTATGAATAATTTTTAAACATTTTAAGATTACAATAAGTACAAAGGAAAAAAATTATACCACTGCAGGGCTGATCCACTGTCAAATCTCAAACCAGTTAAAGAAGATGTTGCATCAGAAAAAAAGCTGATTGAGTAATGACTGAATCTGAAGGACTGTGCATCTCGATAAGCAAGCAGCCAACTTGAAAAAAAAACAATGCCAAAGTTGAAATTATTCTTCGATATAAATTTCAAGTCCAAACTAAAAAAAGCAAAAATTCAATAAACAGTGTATTTAAAAATATATATATATATATTTCATTTATTACCTCCAAGCATTACCCAGAATCAACCAATTTGTAAAACAATTTGAATGGGTTAAGCACAGTATTGCAAGAAAGAATGTGATCAACACTTTCAAAATCCATAAAATGCCCTAAAAAATTTAAATAAATTCAATAAAAAACAGAAAAACTTCACAAAAGATACATGATTATTCAATAATGGTATTCTTAGGCTTATTAAGAAAAAAATAATAATCAAACTTTCTAGACCATTCTGGTAAATATGTTTCAAGTAGTTTCTGGATATACCTGGTAGATACCAAAATGGGTATTCACAGGCCCGAAACAATGATATTTCTGATTTCTTTTTTTTGTATAGGAAAGATAGTTCAAAGCTAAAAAAAGATTTTTTAAAACTTAGAATGTAGATGTTGGCATCAATATTTATTGCAAAAATCTTATAACTCTAAGTAAAAATAGTTTAAATAAGAAAATATATAGTACAATATTATATTCCATAAAATATTAAAACTTTTTAATATTATAAACTTGTTAAGGCTGGGTAATTATGCTAATATACATTTTGACTTAATAATAAAGTGGGATACAGCGACATAAATATGACAATTGTCTCGCAAAAATTTCCATTACCAAGAGATTTTATAAAATTTCCGAAGCAGTTTAAGTTCATTATTTAAAATATATGTCTTTGATGTTTAATTTAATAATTTCAGTCATTGTTGCTAAGCAGCCATTGTAGGTTTTTTGTATCAGCTAAAAAATACCCACACATCCCCTGTAGAAAAATTCTGCAAGCAGCATATTTTTGCTTGGAATACTGCAGAAATCCACCTTGGTTTAGGCATTTTCATAAGTAAGACATTGCCATGATTAAGAGGCCCTAGTCGTGAGGTCTAAGATACATGAAATTCGACTTGAATTGGGGAGTCTTTAGCAGATAGTTGATCAATGACACTCACCAGTGAATTGAAGTAGCCATCCATGGATCTAGAATACTGTGAGTAGCTCACCCAGGGTCCAAATATAACAGTGCCCACATTAAAACAATAGCCAGCATAATTAACCACATTAGGCAAAGTGGCAACTGAGCCTTGAGCAATATCAACACCCAATGATATAACTTTCATGGACAAAATAATCTGAGCACCTGGGGAAAATAATATAAATGTTCATTATGATTAAAAAAATGTGAATGCTGATCGCATTGATATGTAATCCAAATGCATCAAAATCATATGTGGATTAAATGTTGAAAAAAATGTTGAAAAAAAATGTCAACATTTGCGTAACAGACTAAATTCTATCTACCGTAAATACATTTTGTATTTAAAATAAAATAATAATGAAATGTGTCCATGTTTATATCAACATCCTAGCTATGTGGTTGATTATGCAAAGCAATACTTTCAAGCATTAACATAAATAATTCTATGATGTCCATTAGAAATGAATTCTTGCCAATGGTTTCAAACAGTGAATCAAGAGAAGCTTAAATCAGTACTGATAACCATACAAACAGCTCTAAAATAGAGTGAGATCCATGAAATACCAGCACTCTTCAAGCAAAAACTTCATGTTAATAAGAAAGGTTCTTTGGCATAATTAAGAATTTTATTATTTTTGTAATGAAGTTACCTAATGTTGTTGAAGGGGGGCATGGGCAGGTGGTCATGTAGTGTATACAGTGCTTGACAGTCGACCTGAAGGTCGAGGGGGGTCAACCCTTTCTAGGAGACGCTGTTTTCAGATCCTGGTAAAAGTTTCCAAATCCACCCAACTTAAATGGTTACCTAACATTAGTTGAGGAAGCATGGTGGTGTGTCAGTCACCATATGTCTCCCGTCATCCTTTCATGTCAATTTACTTCCAGCTATAAAGGGAGGAAAAAAGGGCACCATAAAAACCATTATTGGTTTATAGGTTTAAGAGATTAACATCTCATCCTTACAGCATCTTTTATAATGCTGTTAGCCTTTTTTACACATTTTCTTTTAAATATCACTTCCAAATCCACTGAAGCACTTAGTGAAATGTGAAATAGTAATATTTTATAAACTGAAATATACCTAGACCTATCAAATATGCACAGTCTGTGTAAATGATGCAAAGCAAAGAAGTGCAGTAATAATTTTCTACAAGAGTACTCAGTGATGGTGAATCTGTACTTAATACATGACAAAGTAAAAAAAAAAATACAGCCTTAAATAGAAATATACCAATGATTTTCAAAGCAATAATGTAAATACCTCTAATCTTGTGCCACGTTTCTGCCTCAACAAAGAGTAATTCACTGAAACAATTTATTTATTATATATCTTTATTTAAAAGAAAAAAAAAAGAAAGAGTGTAAATAATTTTGTTTGATGTGTTAATTTTTTTTTTTAGTAAATTTCAAGTTTGTATTTCAAAGTAAAGTGATAATGGACACCTGACATTTAAAAATATAAAAAGAACAAAATATAAATGGCCATGAATAAGAATAGATGAAAAAAATAACAAAAAGGTTTGACCATTAACTCCTGTCAACAATTGCACTTTTTTTTATTTTTAGTAGAGCTGTTGTTCCATTAAAAAAATTGATCAAAATTAACCCATAATTAAAAATTTTAATCACAAATAAACTCAAATACATGTATAATCGACACAAACTATTTCATTTATTATTCGCATTCAAACAAGTTTGTCATTATATTATATCAAAATATTGGCGTAATAAACAAGTTCGTTTAACCCTTTATCACTGTTAGCCGCCAATCACTGTCTCTACAAATAGCGCCTTGATTTTCTATTCACTTCTTTTAACTTTAAAAGTTTAACTTCCATAAAGAGAGGAAATGGGTGCCACCAAGTCTATAAGCCCACAGAAAGCACATCTGTTAATGTGTCCATTCGTTCCCGCTAACAACCAAATCGGTTAAGAGAATTAAAAAAAAAAATTTTGAGACATGTTTTGGATAAAATGGATGAAATTTCATGCATATTTAGAGAAATAAGATACAGGTCAAAATGAATATGATAAAGTGATTTTGATATACCTTTTAAATGCATTTTAATTTGTGTTTTTATGAAAAATAGTTAGTCATACATGAATGAAATAAGATATTCTGGTAATATCACTATGTAAAATTATAGAAAAATAAGCAATCAAGTGATGACACAATATTTTTTTATTCGGAATTCAGTTATTAATAAACATGTTTATTTTTTAACATTTCTTTGTTTGTTTGTAAAGGCTATCAACTTATATTATGTATGGATCTTTTTAAATTAATTTTTAAACAAAATCTGTTATTTTTGACAGATACATTTCTTAACTGGGTTGAAGATCTAGAGGTTTAATTTACGAAATAAGAATATTTAATTCTACAGATCTACTAAGCATTAGCATATACATGTAATACATCTTTTGGGTCATTTATTAACTATATAATTTTTTTAAATGGTTTTTTTTTTTTTTTGCTTTTTAGATGCTGTTGCAGCTTCTTATGAATCAGTTTTATTCATTTATTGTATTTAATAATCTTGCTATTTTGACTGAAATAAAAATATCCAAATTTTGGGCTAATGGGCTTACATACTTATTTATTAACTGTAATTTTCAGGGTCAGAAAATGAAATAAAAAAATTACTAGGTCAAGCAGCTGCTATAATTTTTAGTTAGCATTAAAGTTCCGCTGTTTTCTTTCACTGTTGTTCTGATCAGTGATGATTAATGTAAGTTTAATCTAAATCATTCACAATAGCTTCAAGCTATTTCTTAACTTCTCGAAAGTAACCCAACTTTGCCAAATTATCTATATATATTATAACAAAAAACCTAAAATAAAACCCACTGCTGCAGAAACGCTACTTATGAATTTCTATTAATAGAATTTGGTTAGTGGGCTATTTACTGTTTTTTTTTAGTATTTCTTTTTAAACTAAAAGCATTTGTGATTTTCAGTGCATTAATGGTGATTAATCAGCAGCCCTTATTTTAATTGTAACAATATTTTTTTTTCTTCAATAAAAAATAAGCATAGTCTTGTAAGAAGAGATTAACTTCATCACAACCAAGTTTTTTTAATCATTTAAAGTTTTATTATAAGGGTTGCTCCCCTTAGTATAGGACCCATCAGAGTCCTATTAAGACAGCAAGTTAATGATTAACCTATTATGACACACAGGATTTTAATACATATTTTAATGTTTTTTTAAATCGAATCTGAAATTTTAAAAAAAACAACATACCATGACACTGAAAAGATGACTATCACTACTGCGCCAACCAATCCACACCATTCTCGTCTCCACTCTATAACAAAACTGTAAGTTAGGTAGCACAAAAGGCAACAGGCTACAACGTAGAGGGCAGCCACTTTAAAAAATGAATGTAAAGCCAGGAGCCCTAATACAGCACTACATAGATGAATGAACCATTGTGGTGTTCCTAAAGATTTTGTTCCTGCCAAAATAAATACTTGTATAAATATTTAGCTTGAAAATATATCCAAGAAAAATTATAAAAAAAAAACATTTTATACATATTGTTCATCCATTTTTTTTTTAAAGAAAAAGTGAAATAATATTATACAGATTTGCGGTGAAACTGTAAATAATAAAGTTTTGTTCAGAAATGTTGTGCTGACCAACCAACCAAGATTTTAGTAAATTACAGTCTACTAATAATTAAACAAAATTCCTGTCAAGGAAATGCATTTCTTAAAATGCACTATACTCTAGCTAAATGAGAGCAAAAAAATCTTTTAACAAAATGTCCTTATTTTAATCTTTTTTTTAAACAAAAATATCATTTCAAAATCTTTAAAATAAAATAGTGTGAAGTCATACCAAATTGATTTAGATGAAGTAATACACGGAAAATTATGCAATAAATAAACAGTGGAAGCAGAATTTCAGCTGTCTGAGTCCATGTTGGCAGCATACAATTGTCTAGTAATTCAGAAAGATCACTTCGAGCGTAGTGGACATCAGCTGGGGGAGCTTTTCTGGAGTGGAAGAAAAAAAATGTCAATGGTAATTGAATTTGCAATAGTTTCAATAAAATAATGAATTACATGTATAACAAAATAGCATTGTAAAATGTTTTTAAAAAGGAAAAATTACCATAACAATATTTAATTAATAAGAATTTAACATGTCCATGGTCCAAAAAGTACACAAAAGTGAAATGATATTTTTTGATTTAACTCTCATGTTGGACCTAATAGGTCTGAGTGGGGAAACTAAATATATGTTTATGTAATAGGTAATCTCCCTCTCTTACTACATACAGCTTTCAACAACTGTATTATTTAAGTAACTGGGATTAATTTTAACATTATAATTATAGCTGTTGTTCGATTAAAAAAATTGATCGAAATTAATGCATGATTAAAAATTTTAATCGCAAATTAACGCACTTTTTAATCGACACAATATAATACATTTTGTTTGTATTCAGACTAGTAAGTCATAATATCATAGCATAAAATTGGTATAATAAACAAGTCAGATTAATTTACGAAATAGGTATAATTAATTGTAACAGATTTATTAAGCATTAGCACATATGTCTGTTGAGTTAGTTATCGGGACCAATTTTTTGACATGTATCCATCACGTCAAGTGATGCGAGTTTTTTTTTAATCAACAACATTGCCAAACAAGTGTTTTTCTCGTACCATAGGTTCCGAGATAATGACGTATTTCAACCTCTCTCCCCTCTATCCCTGTCGTATTTTGCTACACTTTGCCCCCCCCACATATGTCTTGTTTACCCAACCCTCCACTACCGTACCTACCCCTTCACTTCCCATCCCAAAACAAAATACATACGTCATTTCTATCTCATATGTGCCTTTTCCTTCATAAAATAATAGTATAGCCAGAAAGTACTTGCTCACTTATTATTAACGCGTTTTTTTTTATTCCCACCTTTCCCATCCTGTTAGATTTTGACACACTTAGCAGCTTCTCTCCCCACAAAGATGACGTTACTTATAGCTTACCCAACCACCGTACCCCCTCTGTCCCATTTTTCCAAATCATGGCACCTGTCAATAAAACTAGGAGCACGCTACTGCAGATATTGACTAATGGTATCATTGAGGGTCATAATTAGAATTAAGAAATTACACTTCTATTGTTTTCAACCATGTGGTTGATTTTATGTCAATGTGACAGTTTCTGTGTTCGGCGTATTTTTTTTTTTTTTTTTTTTTTTAAATCTTGTCTGATCTGGTTATAGAATTGGGTTAATTACTGATTACTGAAATGACAACATTTGGCTAAAATTTAACGCATTTTGATGTTTGCGTTAAAAATGTAGTCGCATATTTTTAACGCATTAATTACGCTTTAATGGTAGTTAAAAACAGCCCTATATAAAATATTAAATTTAGCTCAGTGCCACAATAATTCTGAAAAATACAACCACTGTCTCGTGTACAGTCTAGGCCTTGATTGACAGGTGCCATGTATATGAAACTATTAAAGCGATAAAAAAATTTGCGCAAAAAATGATGATACAAAATTTCTAGAATCTCGTTATTTTGATCTAATTATAACCTGGCTCATGATACACTTATTTTTTTTTTACCTTCAAGTTGACTTCAACAATACACTACAGTTTATAATGTAAACTAGTGAATGAAATTTTTCTATTTTTACATCGACCGGGAATAGAGCAGGAAGTTTACTTGTCGTAGGGCTATAAAACAAATAATCTTCATTTATATTACAAGTGGAGATTTTGTCGACATACCTGGGGGTGAGTGTGTGTGTGCGGATTGCGACAGGGTGGGGTGGTAGATCTACTTAATAAGTGAACAAACCTATAAACTTCAAATTTGTTGAGTGAAATACTGTCATCGATTTCTTGAACATTCAGTATTTTGGTCAAATTAACGCATTTATGTGTTGCGTTTAAAATTTTAATCGCAAAAGTTTTTTGACGCGTTAATCGTAAATTAACGCAGTTTAATCAGCAGCCCTAATTATAATATATATATATCAAATGTATTGCAATATCTATGAGTGGATATGCTTTTTTTATCTGCCTTATCTTTATCTATACTTATTTATCTAAAAAATGCGCTCGAATTATTTAAAAAAATAAAACATGAATTGAAAAAAATCACAAATATATGAAAGAATACCCACAAAAAAAAGTGAATTAACACAGTTCAAAAAAGTACTAGATAAGACAACACAAGTGTTATATGTAAGAGTACACTGCCAGCTCAAAATGCCAGTTTTACTTATTTGTTTTAAAAGATAATGATTTTTTAATGGACTTGTTTTTTTTTCTTCTTGTTTTTAAAATCTCAAAGCCAAGAAAATATGTGTTCAAATGCTATTTATAAACATCTGACTTGCACCTGTATGATTGTATCATCTCTAGAAGTTCTGGGGTAATTTCACCATCATAGTTTTGCAACATTTCCATCAAATCTTTTTCTGAGACTCCCTCTAA
This sequence comes from Bulinus truncatus, assembly GCA_021962125.1. Lineage (NCBI taxonomy): Eukaryota > Metazoa > Mollusca > Gastropoda > Planorbidae > Bulinus > Bulinus truncatus. Next base: position 421,272 of record JAGDYQ010000248.1, read on the forward strand.
AGAGTTCATATCCATATCATCATAGTAATCTTCCATTGTTTGGATATATTCAAAGTCTGAAATTAATTAATGAAGCAAAGAAAATACATGCAGCAGCATAGCTAAGATAATAATTTACAGTAACTGCAAAACATAATAAACAACATTTAAGATTTTTAGATACAAAAAAAAAATATAATTTATTCTTCTCAGCTTTTATAGAAAGATAGCCTCTATAAATCTAACAGTATAACTCACTGATGAGAATGTCATCTGTATCATGAAAAAACAACATAAATATTTTTTTTTTTACTATTTAACATTATTTTTAGTTATAATACTTTATCTGAGAAAAGCACCAATAAGCTAAGTTTCCAGAAAAAGTTCTTACAGAACCAAGGCTATGTGTTAGCAGAGCGCGCTGTCATGCTCTTGTGAGAGTGTGTAAAGAAAAGGAGAAATAAATTTATACAGTATTTTGTTGAACAGAACAATAATGACACTTTAATAGAAAGCCACTAATGTCATTTCCATAAGCAGGCCTGTGACACACAAACAGACCTCTGTCACATTTGATCAATAAAGTAATTATATTCAAATATACATTATAAGCTATTTTTTTTATGCCTTTCCTTACTTTGTGATATTATTTTTTATTTGGAGATTTAGATGATTTTTCTTGAAATAAACTGGATAATATATTAAAGTGCAACAATCAAGATGGGTAAAATAATTTGATTAGATATCTGATTGTGAAAAAAAAATGAAACATTTAATTATGTTAATTTAAAGAAGGGTTATATGGTATTTAGTTAATATCAACAATTGGAATTAACTTTCAACTATTAAATAATTATCAATCTAATTATTTAACCTTTTAATAATGAAAACGCAGTGGCTACAGAAACAGCCAGCTGTACTCCGTATTTTTTTTTCCGGGCTAGGGTTAGGAATAGGATTAGGGATAGGGTTAGGAATAGGAGCAATATCTATAGCCGGGACCCCGAAAAAAATTCGGAATCCAGCAATCATGCATGCGCACAAAAAAACAGTCCATCTAGAGCGCTAGCGTGTTGGCTGTATCAGTAGCCACTGTGTAATGAAAAATGCATATAAAAACAATAAAGATAATATGGTTTATAAGAGTTGATTGTCTTATGAATTGGTATTGCTTCATGCCTTCAGCTTTATGCTACTTTTGTTAGGGGAAAATTTAATTTATCCTGTTTTTACTTAAGACACTTAAGTCTTAAGACTAAAATATAAAGAAAGACTAAATTATAAAATGTGTTGAATATCAATAATATCATCAATCATAATCAATGCACATAAAAAAGTCGCACTGGCTCCGGTACCGTCATTTGATGGTGCCGGTATCTTTTTTTTACCTCTTCCGTCAACAGAATGAACTCTTATGATGTAAAGTTATAAATGCAGTTTATATAATGATATTATTACTTACACAATGATGGTGCTCAAAATCGGTGATCGTTTTAACACATTTAAAGAGTAAACAGAATGAATGAGAACTCTTATTTACTGCAGACGTTGATGACGTTATTTACTGTTAAAAATCGGAGATATTTTTTTTTTCGGGGACCATAAATAGATATTGCTCCACACCCTAACCCTATCCCTAAGCCTAACCCTAATCCTGAAAAAAAAATCTGGAAAAAAAAATTTATGATTTATTAAAAAATGACCATCAATAGATATTGCTCCACACCCTAACCCTATCCCTAACCCCCTATCTCTAACCCTGATCCTGAAAAATAAAATCTGAACAAAAAAATGTATGTCTCTATCAGGAATCGAACCCGCACATAGCTAGCCAAACTGGGTCTCAGCCAAGCGTACAACCGACATTACTAGCGCGCCACACAAACTAACCTCTCATTTTAATGTATAATTGCTCGGCTATGCAATTGTTGACGGAAGAGATAAAAAAAAGATATCGGCACCGTCATATGACGGTACCGGAGCCAGTGCGTAAAAAAGTCTAGATAAAATCACTGCATGATTTATATTGTGACAATTCAATGCCTAATTGAGCTATAGACTCCTCTATCATTCAATGCCAATTGACATACCATACTCCATAGGAATAGCTGGCATGGGCAATAATAGGCATAGCATGATGATTGATCCAGTTGGCTGATGCCATCAGTGATGGCTATCAAAATTGTCATTATGAACAATTATGTAGTTTACATCAATATAATGTGTGAAAAGAAATAAATGATAAGCATGAAATATAAAAACTCTCAAATATATATTCACTTACCATACAACACTACCAAATGTAAAGCATAGGTTCAGACTATCAGTACTCGGTTTCTCTCAGCACTCTTAGAACTTAGGGACTGTTTACTGATTTTACAATTCAATACAGAAGTTTTGAATATTTTTTTAACTACTAAATTTAACCCGGTTCATTTTGACAGGTTGCAGAAAAATAAAGCAATTTAGTTTACTCTATATACAACTTCCGTATAATATTAGCAGTTAAAGTTAGATGTACTTTTTTTTCTCTTAAGTTGATCGTTGCCTGCCTAACCATTTCGCAATACGTGTAAACGATACATTCATTGGTATTATTGAATGAAGAGTTCCCACCATCGAATAAACAAGAAATGAAAAAAAAGATTCGTACTTTTGTTTTTCATTATTTAATATATCTTATGTTACATATTATTAAGTGTACATTGACCACAGTATGAGATAAATATTAGGCTATGTATAATGAATCCTTGCTTGTAAAAAGAGGCTAAAAATTAGTTTATTATATCTTATTGTGTTGTCATAAACAAGATTACAGTGTAATAGCAGCACTACTCCCTCTAGTAGGGCCTAATATAATCGTAATATTTTATTGACTAATTAATGTGTATTTGGCTAAAAAACACACTTATTTCACTTCAGATTCAAATGTTTTTATAAATATTTATACATTGTCAAAAAAAATCACTGATTGCCTAACAGTCTTATAAATCTCTTTTAACACTGCAAACTAGGCCTCCATACCTTTATGTATAGCAAATGTAGCCCTTTACATTAAATCTTATGCCAGAAAGAATCGACAAGTACTTTTACATAGGGTCCCCATTCCTTAAACATCTTTGGAAGTCTCTAACTAGGACCCCAAATAGACTTGACCTAACGATGAACGCTTTGACCACAGTTGACCTCAATAGCCTACTACTTGCCTATTAAAAAAGACAATTTAACAAGAGTTAGTAGAGGGGGGAGTATTGAAATGATAATTTTAAAAAAAGAACAACAAATTCAATAGGGAGCCACACTAAAAGATCTGCATATGGCATTAGGAGACCATTGATATATAGGTTTAAGTTGCCCTAAACTAGTGCTCAGTGGTTTACTCTATCATGTTTTGTCAGTCCCATGGTGGCAAAGAGGAGCAATCCAATAATGTAGATCAGTGGTTCTCAAATCATGAGTAAAGAAATGAAAGAGAATAAAGGATAGAGAAGTGAAAAGCAGGTTAATTATTTTAAATCACCTAATGACCTACACTTTGAGAATGATTGCCTTAGATGTTGTGAGCTAATCGTAGAATGATAGAAGACTATTGAAATCTGTGGCATGTGGGGAGATGTTGTGTGTGTGGGAGGGGGGTTTAAAAATAGAACATCAAATAACCAAACCTACTCTGTGCACCAACTTAACAAGATGATGTGCTTTGGTGTCTTTTTGATCCAACTATTAGTCTTTTAATTATTTTGTCTAAATGCTTATTGTAAATTAACCCTTCCCATAATTGTCATGCAATGAATAACGTAAGTGACGTTATTGGGGCTCAGGCTGCACTCTTAAATATGCAATCCTTTTCCCCGGACCAAAAAAAACAAACAAACAACAAACCTCTTAGTGGTAAAATGCAATCCCCTGCTGGTGGTAAAGTGAGTAACGACAGAGATAAGCCGCCCCATTTGTCCCACCCCGGTTATACCACTAGCTGCAGTGCTATATTTAGGGGAGGACTGGGGAGGTTGTATGGGTAGCTTTCATTCCTGAAAAAATTCACTTTATCCTTATGTGTAGAATAGAGATGAAATTTTAGTGGACAATGGTAATATATCAGTGCCAATATGAAGGAATACATAAATATGGTGTGAAAACACAACTACTAGAGTGCACAAGATTTCTTTTAAATCTTAATCATGACAGTTACAAATTAATGTTCGGGAAAGTGGACAAAAGCAATGACTATGTTATTGATGGTTTTCATTGCATGCTATAGACCTATCATAAGCTTCCCATGAAACTTATTTAATAAACACTGTGTAATTGAAGGATGGGGCGTGTAAAAAGTTTGTAATACTTTGGTGATCCTATAAAATATGATGTTATAATAACATTTGTTAAGAGTTAACATCCCTCATTGTAATTGGGCCTAAAATTTACCTTGTTGACCCAGGTGACAACTCTACAAAATTCAACACCATGCTTTTTGAAACACCAGGTTGCTGACAATATTTTTTCTAATTTTCTGAAGGCTGTATGTGGCAAAGATACTGGCTGTGCGCAGCTTTGTAAGGATATTAAATTTTGTGAGCAACATAATATACACCTACCAAATAGAAACTTGTGTGTGTTCTGTAGCAGGGCTTGATTTACCGCTGGGGATACCGGGGATATCCCTGGTACTGAGAACTGTCATACCCGGCTCTGCTTTAGCTAATTTCATCCCCGCCTGGAATGAAACCATAGACAGAAATTTTTTTTATCCCCAACACTGGTTTTTTCTTAAATCGAACACTGCTCTGTAGTAAAGTGTGTGCCCACACCAGTGTAGAGAGAAAAGAGGTTGCAGATACATTAATTAAAATTTTTAGCTTATACAAGTTGGATACAGTTTATTTATTTAATTAGCATATTTTGACCTTGAAATTCTGATAAGAACTTTATGCACCAAACAAGACATGGTTTTAAAGTTTTTGTCGGGCAAGCAAATGAATAAATTTATAATTGAAATTACAATATAATGAAAACTGTCAATAACAAGAGAGACAACAATAATTAATCAAATTAAGAGAATGCTATATAATATTCATACATGATTTAATCACAGGTAAGTTTTTCCTCTCAATATACAGCTTATTATCAGCTATGAAGTAACATTTAATGAAGATGCAGATATAACACTCAGTGCCGTAATACTTTGCGACAATTTATAAAAAAACAACAACTACAGATAAACATTATATGAGCATTATTTTACTGTCTTTTCTTTTTTAGAAGTTTTAGATTTCTTTTTTTTCTTCAGTCTAAGCTTCTGTTTAAATTCTTTTTCCCATTTTTGTCTGTGCATTGTATATAAACGCATTGCTGCCTGTGCATCCTGAATCTGTTAAGGAGATTTTAAAAAAAACAGGATTTAAAAAAATTGTATGGAAAAAGAACATGAATTTTAAAAAAAAAGAAGAAATGATTATTATCTTGCAATAAATGATATAGTTTGGACTCACTGAACTGTGTTGACCTTCCTGCACAGGAACACCCAAAACCTTTGCTGTTAATTTTTTTAAGGATGGTGTTCTACCATTGAATAATTCTCTGAATGGCTTGTAAAGACTAGTATCTCGTATTTTTCTATGAGGATGTGTGAGGAACAATACCTATACAATTGAAAATATATCACATGTTAACATTAATGTTATCAACAGCAATGTCTAAGTGCTGATACTTTCCAAAAAAAAAAAAAAAGCTTAATTCATGCTGATTCTTTCATAATTTAGTCTAGATTAAATACTGTAATGAAAAATGACAATAGATATATATTTTTCAGTTTAAAAAAAAAGGGTAAAAATAAAAAAAAAAAAGAACATTTAGATACTGTACATTAATAAATGATCATATAAAAATAAACCATTAGAGGCAAGGTAAGAGTGACTACCCAACAGACCATTTTTATACTAAATACCATTTATTTTCTCAAAAGGACAATCATTCACTATATTAAATTAACTAAAACAAAAAACTGACAGTTCTAATCAAAATTATATTCATGTTAAATGAGCTTATTTAATCAACATCAAATTTTAATTTTACCCGTAAATCATTATGAACTGCATGACCAACCAGAACTCTTTCTCGAATTATATCACTGACTTCTTTCTGTACTTTACTGAACTCCTCTCCTGTGTGCATACAAAGGGTCAAAAACATATATTATATTTATTTTATCAACATAACTTGTTTTTTAACATTCAGATGCTGAGAAATACCACAGATTAAAATTTAAATGGTCGCTGCTTTTTTTGCATATATCACAAAAAGATGTTTAGAAAATATGCCCAGTAACTTTTGCTATTCAAATTCCATCACTAGTAAAGTATTTTACTTTTTTATTCATATCTCTGTTTTAAGTAGTGATTGGTTTGTTACAAACTTTATTTAGAAACCTATTAATTTTCACTGTAATTGAGGTAACAAATAGGCTAAATAAAAAAATTAAACTACTTTTCAATTCAGTCAGTCATAAATTACAATCCAACACTGACCTAGGCTCTAAAAGTATATTTAAACCACATGGATATTAAAGATTGAACAGTAACTTATAATGTCTAGCAAAGGTCTACCATGGACTTAGAACTAATGTATATTCACTGGCCTAAAAACATTCTATATAGCCTTCAGTCATGGTTTTTGAGCCACTCTATTTTATACCAGTTTTGTTTTGTATTGAAAATAGGGAAATTTGTGTATAGTGACTGTGGTAATCTATCCAATATCACCAAGGATCTAAGAGGGATTTTTTTCCACTATCAGAGACAGTTCAAGATGTTCCCAGTCTAAACAATCAAATATAGTCAAACATGGTGTGAATTTTTATATCTTAACACTTGCTTATTTAATCTAAATAGAGAATGCCATAATGACCTATACATAAAACTAAGAAAGCCACAGATAAATTTAATGTACCTTTTGATAAATTTTCAGCAGTCACACCACTAACAAATGTTCTATAATCTGTAACTTTTTCCCTTGGAAGTACAAACTTGTCATAAAGACAAACCCCATAGTGATTTACAATAGACACTCTGGCTAAAATACTTTCATCACCACTAGGCCCAACACCAACCATCTCACAGTCCATTGCAACACAGTTTGTCAAACTGAAATAGTTAATTAATGTAATATTGTTTAAATTTTTTTAAAATTTGAAATTAAAAAAAAAATGAAGACAATGTTAAAAGTTGTAATGGAATATAATGCAAAATCAATTTAAAATATTGATTACCCTTTAAAAGAATCTGGCTTTACAAGAGGGTCTGTAGTAGCTTTCTGTATTTTATTTTCTCCATCAGCTTTATCAGATTCAATCAGTATGCTATCAACATTATCAAACCAAATATCTGACTTCAATCTGAATAAAATAGAAAAAAAGTTTTAAAATACTAAAAGGGTAATATACCACTCTCTATTATATTACTTAATAAAATTTATCTTAAAATATTTTTTTTAATCCTTCAGGAACTTTGCAATCTTCAATCATAATATGCATAGGTAATATAATTATGCTAAAAAATCATTTCAAAGAAAATGCTTATTATTCTTACTTTTTAGAATCTGAAGTAACTACATCATCTTCAACAGGTCTCTTTTCAGCTACTTTTTTAACTGGTGTTGCTATGTTTAATTTCTTAAGAGATAGATTAATTTAGTATCAATGTTAATAAAAGTTATGTAAAAATTTAGATAATTAATAAATTTAACCACATAACATTTTGAAACTTTTTGCTAGTGGCAATCAGTCATTTGCAAAAGTTTATAAAATAGAACTATTTTCTATATTTGCTTGACAAAAATTGACTAAAATATACTTCCCAAACCCCTTCTTCCAAGTCAGGTCCCCATTTTATGTAAATAATTCTTTCAGGTAAGTATAATTAAGTGAAATTTTATGAGATCAATAACAGAATCCTTATAAACTTAAATGAAAAATATACAATAATAATTTTAATTTAAAGAATAATACCTTGCAAAGAGTGACCCAGTTTGATGCACCATCATGCTTTTTTTTAGAACCTCAAATAATAAAAGAAAAACAGAATTTTCAAAATTCAGATGCGCATCAGAAAGTAAAATAACTATTTGATAGAAAGCAAAAATAAAAATTGACTTCCATAAATATATTAACATGTTAGAAGAATATATATCATTGCATAGTACAGTTTAAAAAAATGGAAGGTTCTCACGTCCCATGCTACATTAATGTAGCTTTGCTCAAGACAAAATAAGTACATGTAATAGGAAACCCTAGGACAATGAGGTGTAATGAGAAGTTTTGCAATGTCCTCCTACAATGAGTGGCTGTGAAAGCAGCACAGAAGACTTATGCAAATGATACAGGGATTAAAACCTATATGCAGCTTATTGTCACTCAGTAACCCTTTATTATGAAAGAAACAAATACTATGTATTCTTTACAAATGAACTAAACTAAAGAACTATAAATAAAAGCAATATAAATCTTCATCTAGAAGTCATTTTCATTACCTTTCCTTCTCTTGTGTTTCTGAGAATTCTGTAAAGTATGTTCTTTGTTAGGTTGAGTGGGCTCATTCAAGGTTTGTTTGCTGTGCATTGAGGTATTGTGGTTTGCACCCGATTCTTTGATAGGATGAGATATTTTTGGAGTGAGTCCATTCAAAACCTCAACTTTTGTGTGCTCATTATTTTTCTTATTAATAACTATTTTTTTCTGAGTCAAATGTGAATTATTTTTAGAGGTTTGCATTGCTAATTTATGAAATAATTAAAATTATCAATATAAAATAAAGCGGATGTCTGTATTTCTAGCAGAAAAGAATGAAAATTAAAACATATTAAAATTATTTGAAAAGTACAAACTCATATATCATAACTAAAAATTGTTTAGTTTTTGTAAAAGTTAATAGCATTTACAAAATATTAAATAGGCCTATAATTTATAATTAATTTATATAATATGTTTATTAAATGAGACCTCAGTTAGCAATTTGTAATGCTCTAAAACCACAGCGGAAGTAATATATTAATTTAAAATCAGTTTTTTGAATGGTAGTCACAAATGAAATACAACTGACTCTAGTCTACTGATTAGCACTGTCTGTCCAAAAATCAATCTGTCAATGTCTAATGGAGAGATATAATTGAGACACTTACCATTGATCAGCAGTAACAACAGAAATTAAATGGAGCATTATCCAATGATGAAGTGTGAGTTGAAATTAAATGTATTTCCCAATATAACTTATGTATAATCTATGATTGTAAAAAACAAGTATTACAAAAAAGAAAAGAGCTGCAAGCACCTATCCTATATTTGCAATTGCAAAATAACTCTTAGACATGAAAAATCATAATATTCAAGCTTAACAGTCTGTGTCATGTACTTCTGGCGTCAGGTGGTCGTATTAGTAAGACACAAGAGTAGTGTTTACTATTTTATTTTTTAACAGACTTAAAATCAGACTCACTGACTGTGTGTAGGAGTACTAAGTCACTAAGACTTAGTAACTTTAGTAAGAGCATGATTGCCGTGATGGCACCAGGTATGTATTTATTAGTAACGAAGTGGCTACGCTTACGTCAAGCGCCTTCTATTATTATATCTATTGACGTAAGCCGGAAAAAAAAATACGAATTACGTCTTGATGTTACCGCTGCCACTGCGTAAACAAAAAGGGTTAGGGACAGTGTTAGGGTGTGGAGAAATATCTATTGACGTAAGCCGGAAAAAAAAATACGAATTACGTCTTGACATAAGCGTAGCCTGTCCGTATTAGTAATCATATGCTAAGTGTTTTTTAATCTCGCTGTAAACAGCACCTAAGTCAACAAATAAGTACTATTTATACATAAAAAAATAACGTATTAAATAGTTTAGATGTACATATACTTTTAATGGAACATGCTAAAAGTAAAACAGCATCGTTTACAAGACGAGATCTTCTTTTTAAAAGATTTGTGTTTTAATGATTTTGCCAGACAGACAGAAGATTTCTTATTTTTACCACTGAGCTATATATTACATAGACTACTCTTAACTAAGAGAGGCGTGCAAAGCAATCATAACAGATTTTTAGCCGTGCACAATGCCGTCCATAGATGATGCCGTCAATGTGTAGTTAGTTTGCATTGTATTGTTACGAACGCAATGAATAATGCGCTTCCCCAAGACTTCATCAACAGCTGTTTTTGCGGGCCTTGGAGTCGAACGATTTCATTTGCGTAATCTATTGACTATTTAGATGTCAAATGTCTATATGGGGGTCGTTCACTTAAGGAATCGTAACAAAAAAAAAGCGTTACACAGGGGGGGGGGGGAGAATAAAGATCCACAAAAAAAGCTTTATGTAATAATTTAATGAATTAGAGTGCTATTTGCGGATCTGGTAAAAAGTTTAGTTTTGTTACAGTTAGGAGACAAAAAAATCTCAACGTGCGGGACAGGCCCGTAGCCAGGTCAAAGTAAGCAGTGGGGCACCAATACCCAGCAAGGGGGTACCTTCTCAGTTTAGTTACTTTTTCCCTGGGTCCCTTAAGTGTGGAGCCTGGAGCAGCCCCGTAGCGTGAAAATTCTACAGGAGGGGCCAGACATTCTACAGCAGGGGCCAGGCAATAGAAGGGGGCCAGGTAATACATTTTACTAAGTCGAACAAATAAGCGGGGGGGGGGGAGACAAAACGCAGGGGGCCCAGCCCCCTTGCCCCCCCCCTTACGCACGCTACGGGCCTGGCCTGGAGAGGTCTCCCTGGTTGACATCCTCTAATGCCGCTATAGGCATAGCTTATTTTCACATGGTCAAGTAAATAATATTCTACGGCAGTGTTTCCCAAAGTATGGCGGGGGGCACGCGTTATACTGGGCTGAGAACATCGGGTAAAACATGCATGGCTAAAGCGAAAACAATGGAATGAAAGAAAACCATGACAGTATAAAAATATGCAAGCTGGTTTTTTTTTACTATGGGTAGCCTACACATTATTACGAATCAAAGGAGGGGGTGGGTACACACAGGCCCGTAGCCAGGAATATTGGATTGGAGGGGGGCGAAGACATTTTCGGGGGGGGGGGCGAAGACATTTTTTCGGGTTGGAGGGGGTGCCGAATAAATGATCCTGGGGCACAGGGTCGGAACTAGACAACTTTGACGGGGGGGGGGGCAAAACATTGACCCGGGGGAGGGGCCAAAACTGTTTTCATTGTTGAAAATTGGTCTTAGAACAAAAAATATTTCGATAATTTAATGATGTATTATCTAAACTTGCGATAACGGAGAGGGGGCATGCCCCCCCGGCCCCTCCCCCTAAATCCGCCCCTGGTGGGGTAGAAGAAATGTTCGGGGGGGGGGCGAAAATGGAGGCGCGAAGCGCCGAAAGCTTGCGAACGGAGAGGAGAGGTTTGGGGAATGGTGCATTTTAGTACCGATTGTTTAGCTATTAATTAGAAATATATAATGTAACTACGTTTCAACAATGCATGGCATGTTGCAGTTTTGTTAAAAATAATTTAAATAGTAAAGAGTTTTAATGATAAAAATTTATTGAGGCTGAGCAATTTCTGATTCCTGTTATAAATATATTGACCATTTGTTCTGCTACACAATTGTTACATAATAGATACCTGATTTATATTATTATACTGTTTGTTTAACGTACAACCCGGGAAGAACGACAAAGATGCACTAATATAGCTTAGCTATTTGTGCGATATTTCTTATAAAATATTGAAAACAAAGAACAGATCAACAACAAATTGACCAGTCGCAATTATTCAATTTAAAATAAAATTAATTCTGCTAAAAAATACATTTGCAAATTAAATAACATCACTCAGAAATCACAGAGTTTGTACTTTATTATTTTATTATACATATGTATAAAAGTGAAGTCAGAAGTCAGTGTTATTTTATTAACTTATTTAAGTTGCTAGTTGTCCTCAGAATATATCAATATATAAAACTATTACAAAGTTGCGAACAGGACCATCGACAGAAATTTCGGGCCCCTGGGCAGGGGTGACACGGGCCCCCGTGCTGATATTAATATTTTAAAAAGTTGATTGGCCAGCTCATCCCGGGTCCCTAAAACTCGCCGGGCCAATGCTCAGGGCCCCCCTGCCCCCCCACTCATTGGCACTGGTTGTGAACTTATATTATAATACGTTTCAAATTTGCAAACGTCGAGGTTTAGCACTGAATTTACCTATAAATGCTTCAGGATTCAGATTGTCTGTTAAATCTATTTCAAAAGCAAGCAGGAAAAGATTGCTTAGACGCTTTTGTAACATTGATCTGTGGTATGGGGTGAGCATTCGTGTGAGGATTGAGAAACTGTTCTCACACACGGCTGTTGAAGCCCCAAATGCCAATGCTGCCCAAAATACCCAGAAGTGAACTTCAATAAGATTCAATCTTTTATGCCCAAAAATTAGATAAGCTATATATGTAAGTAAAATAGCCTGAATGATTGCCAAAATATAAACTTTTAAGTTTTTATTATTATTGATTTATTGAACAAAATGATTGATGTTTTATAGCCGTTATTATTAACATTTTGTCAAAAAGCTCAAATCATGCACGGGGGGGGGGGGACTCAGGCCATGAACGGGGGGGGGGGGCTCCGCCCCCCTAGCCCTCCTCAGGCCTGGGTACACAGATGTCGAAAGTTTGGGAAACACTTTTCTACGGCAAAGTAACAATGTTTTACTCATGTTAAGTAGCAATGAACACGTGTTCTGAATCCAGCCGTGCCCATTACCCACTAAAATATCTTTTGGGAGAGTTAGGCGATGGCGGAGAGAGGGAGACAGAAAACAGTGAGGGGCGCACACACGTACAGAGAGAGAGAGGGAGAGATGGAGAACGAGAGAGGTTACAACATATTTTATCACTGACTAGGAAAATGTTTTAAAAATAATTTATTACCATTATTCGGTAAGGATCATATAATTATCATTTGACCTTATAAGCCACTTATAGGACGATTTTTTGTAGTGTCCTCCCCTCCACCATAACCATCACTGTCTGGAATTTAATCTCGTAGCGTATATTATGCAGAAGTCTCACAACCAAAGCGCCGTCCAGTCATCCGTTAGATGTTGATAGAAAGAACGCGCATTGAACGCCACGCTGTTTTTTATTTGTATATTTATGAGGAAATATATACAATTTGTTTCAGGGGGCACCTATTTACCTCTCATCATTCATCATTATAATGTTTTGAAAAATACTGCCTTTAAGTCTGAGCTCCATTGATAACTATTAATTGCTTTGTGCTGCTGTCATCCGCATTCATTGCTTCTCTGCTGTAACTTTTAAACAATATACTATATAGGCCTGAGAATGCAGGATGAAAAAAAAAAATTAAATGGCAATGGCAAAGGAAACAAAAAAAAATCCTCACATTGCGCATGCGCGAACAGTATGTATCGAATGGCAGCAGTTTGAAATAGAACACGATCAACATTCCCACGGATTAAATCTAGTAAACACGGAAGTTGTATTGATTTTTTGCAGACTATCGGATTCGATAAGTAGTCAGTTGTGATTTGTGTTTTTGTTTTTTAATTCAACTGGATTTATATTACACACTAAAAGCATGTTTAAATGCATTTGTTTAAAGGTAAACAACAAGGCTAACTGGCCTGTTTCGATGTGTCCTACGTTTCAACTTTTCTGTCATGGAAGTTGTGACAAAAATTAAAAGTCTTAAGTGCGAAAGGTTTTTATTTCAAAATTACCAATTAAAATTATTTGCTGAAATGATGACAAAAAGTTGGATTTTTATTCCAGCATGATTAGAAATAAACAATCACCCTCCCCTATGGGTCCTCCGCCACCCATAAAGCGTCCTGAACTCCACTGGACTAAACAAGTACGGGAGACAGTAGCATCGGCATTTCATGATGACCTATGTATTGAAATCGATGGGGGTGCCGACAATGGTCAGTTTTGTTATGTCGGTCTCTTTAGAGTGGATAAAATAAATTATCATTCAGGGAAGCTTACAACCGGGGATATAATTCTTGAAATTCAAGGCCAGAAGATTTCTGGCTACACACAGAGAGATGCTCGGATTTGGCTAAAGCAAGTTAGTCAGAATGGTACACCTGTGATGATAAAAACTGTTCCAGCATCTTCAGGTACAGCTAGTAGTTATATTTACTTTTTTTAAATATACTAATGCTAACATGAAACATATAACATGACATATGGGCTCATCCATTGATTTCTTCAACAACTTAGGACTTCAATAGAACTATTTTTTGGCGATTAGCCTAAATGATGATTAGCCTACAATTTTAAATCAAGAACCAATTAAATTTTAAAATTGCCTAATATGTGGAGTCTGAGTATGATGTAAGATTTTTACTGTCAGCAGGGTGCTCATTCAGACTCAGTAATGACGAGGAATGTCAAATATTGGTACAATATGTTTTAAGATGTACAATCATAACAATGTCACAACCGTTTAATGTGGACTTAGACATAGTAAGGCTGATGATACGATTTAGCAAAGCAATACATTTTGATCACCTTTTTAGCTATAATAAATTTTAAAATCTAACAATATTATATTGTTGGAAAAAATACAGTAGATTTTTTAATATCTGACCTAATTTTTGCGCAATGACTTTACAAATACTGCCAAGATGGACAGACTGTAGATCTTTACATGATAATTAACTGTCTTACAAATACAAGTAAAATAAATCTTTCTATTACTGAAACTCTTTTCAAGTTTTTTTTTTTAATGTGTATGTTTCATTATTATCCAAAACTATCTATAATAATTTATTTATTGTGGATAACTACTGTTTGCTATGCCGGATGGTGTGGTGGATGTAAAATTGCTTACCTGATAGTCAAGAGTCTACTTAATGTATAATATGTAAATGCATTCATATGTAGAACTTCTCATAGAGACCCATTCATCTTTTTCACCCCAGAATTTTCCTCTGTGGCCCTGCTTATGGTGCATCAGTATATCATATTGTTGTGGTATCTGAATAAAGGTTGCATATTTCAACTCCTCCCACATGCACTTCCTGTACATACACTGGGCCTCTGGATACCAATATCTTTTGAAAGTTACTTGTACAAGTTAATTACTTGTTAATATTTTTTTTTTTACAAAAAAAAAAGCCAGCTGCATCAAATATCAATATTATATAACATACGATTGATATTGTTGCAAGAGGTATTTTTTTTTAAACAGTATGAGCTGTACAAAAGTCATTTTATCAAAGTGCTAAAATTTGTTGCCATAAATAATGGATGACCCCAATGTCTCATATGACTAGCTATGTCTGTGTTTCATTGTTGATTTAGAAACTCTGTCACATTTTTATTTCAGAATTTTTAAATGAAATAAAAGAACTGTAAACACTTTTTTTTAGCCTTATTTGAAAACCTTCTATATTTTTCATTGAATGCCCTGATCTGGTAGTTACATACTTTTTTTTTTGTAAATACTAAATGCATGCTTTTTCAGTTACAGGTGTAACATACTTAGATTGTCTTAGAAACTTAGGTCATTGATATTAGAGTTAATATTTACCTGTCTACTGTACAATTTCTGTTAGAAAATTAAAAAAAAGAAATTATTAGATCATTTAATGTCTTTTTTCATAAGCAAAAAAAAATAAAAATTATTGTGTTGTTTTATGGAAGCCTTTCTATTAATTGCAGTGAGATTGTAAAAGATGCAGACTTTTATCTGTCCCATAATTATGTTTTGCTTTTATGTATGACCTTCAAAATTGTGGACTTAGTGAATTTAAAAAAAGAATCAGCAATAGTTAATTGCTATAATTGTGACAGTCTTATTGAAATATTTAATAAATAATTTGTATTACTATTTTACTGATTCATTTATTGTTTAGTAATTGCTTAAAATTTAGGCCACACTATCCTTGACAATGCCATGGCTGTAGTGTGAATGTAGTAGTTTCAATTAATTTGCAAATAAAATGAATGATTTTCGAAAATTCCTTTTATAAATCTTTTATAGTCCCATCTCTCTTTTATGTTTTAACAGCTTTATATTTCTTCAAAGATGAACATTGGTCTGTGGGCGTTAGATCTGTTTCTGATTTACATCAATTATTATTATTTTTTTTTTTTGCATAAATAAATTGCTCTTTTGTCTGTTTTGCAGGGTCTCTTCCTAAAGAACTTGGAGCTTTCTTAATTACAAGATTCCAGAAAGGATCTGTTGATCATGATTTGCAGCAAATTATAAGAGACAATCTTTATATGCGTACTGTACCTTGTAAGTAAAGGAGACATGATTAGTAATGCTTGTTTTTATAATTTATATTCCTTATTATTAAAATCTTTAATGTTTTATTATAAAAGGTACAACACGTCCCGCAAGACCAGGAGAAGTTAATGGTGTGGATTATACATTTCTCAATATAGAAGAATTTCAGGAATTAGAAAAAGCTGGTGAATTGTTAGAAAGTGGCATCTTTGATGGTAAATAATTTTGCTTAATTTAGTTTTGGTTAAATATGTCATTTCCTCTTTAATAGTGTTGGGCCTAAAAATAGATTTTGATCCAAGGGTTTAAAGTTCAGCCCCCATAATGTGTCCACATA
Source organism: Bulinus truncatus (assembly GCA_021962125.1). NCBI lineage: Eukaryota > Metazoa > Mollusca > Gastropoda > Planorbidae > Bulinus > Bulinus truncatus. The sequence goes on from JAGDYQ010000248.1 coordinate 437,865, forward strand.
TATTTTACTTTTGGAAGAGGGCATTTTGTTGGTGGGTGCTACCTTTATGTTGGTATATGTGTCCAGGCCATTTAAAAGGTTTTATGTAGTTCACCCCATACCTTGCACAGAACTCACCCTTGATGAATGTTTCTCAGCTCTTATGGATGTTTTGGAGCCTCTATCATTCTAAATAGGTCCCTAATTAATATAAGTATAGACCTAATTAATATAGGCTAGTTTATGGCTGTCTTCCATTACTAGTCAGAACTTACAATTTAAAATATATTTTGATTTTGTGCTTAAGTCAATGACTTATGTCGTCATGGTCAAATTTCGGTTGTTGCATTGATAGATCCATGATTTTTATTTTACTAGTCCTCAGGAACTGTCGCTAGCTAATTTTCATTATTTTACTCATTTTTTTTTTCTTTATTATACCTTTCTTAAACCAATCTTGCCAATAAACATGATGCAGACATACACAACTTATTGCATGCAGTGATCAACTCCTACTGCAATTAGATTAATTTTTTTTTGTGTTCCTGAACGGATGAGATGTTTTATCTCTTAAATCTTCTAAATCACTAATGGGGTGTTTTTTTATGTTGTGCCCTTCTTTTTTCTTCACTTTAACTAATTGTGCCATAGTCATGGAGGCACCACAGGAGACATAGATAGACAGTATAAGCAGCAAGTTGAACCTGACTCACTATCAAAGTACCACCCAGGATTGCATTTAACACGCCTTTAAAGGGATGTAGCGATCATCACAAAAGTTGTTTACAGATTTCATCAATACACATCTTCTATAACATATCTACAGGAAACATGCTCACATTTCAGTGTTTTTAATAACAGTTTTGAAAAAGCAAACAAAGCAGCAGTTATTTATATATTTAACTATGTTCATAGCAACAGTATAGTTGTATAATACATCATATTAAATCATATAACCAAAATTTAGAAAACTGACAAAAATCACTTGTAAAATCTTTTCTTGAACCTTTAAAATTAAACTTTAATCTATAAAAGTAATGACTTTATAGCACCTTTAAAAGGAAACATATTGTCATGGTTTGTCATAAGTAAATCAGTATTAATCAAAGTAATGTCAACTACAGTGCTATAAGAGCAAATGTTTTTCCAATAGTAAAAAAAAAAGACATCTTTTCATCAATTAACTTGCAGTACTTAACCTAGTAGCCTGTCATTATAAAACTAATTGCTAATAGTCCTAATTAGCATTCACATCAGGCTCAATAACATTTTATCAACTATAATTGACATCATTAAGAAAAAATGTCTTCAGACTTTCAAAGCCCAGTAACAGTTAAACCTTGTTGTGTAAATCCCTTGGATGATAATCAGTTCATTTCATGAAATATTACTTTCTCAGCTTAAGACAATATTTTGTGTAATGAACCAAAAACATGCAGCAAAATTTCCTGAACGCTTACGTATCATGATTTGAAATAAGTTTTGTGAACCAAGGTTTTACTGTACATCTATTTCTATCAGAGATGATGAAAGACAGCTGATAAGATAACTAATAATTTATGAAATATATTTATGTTACTGCCATTTAGCTGCCAGGAAAATCTGTCATATGTATGATGCAAATGTAAAGCTATTGTGCAGTCAGGCGCATTATTTGTTACTAACCTAAAAGCCTGTCCAACAGGCAAAAACTGTAACAATATAAATCAAAACAATGTTATGAAGAACGTAAACAGTTGAATTGAAATAAATAATAAGACAGCTAACAAAACAGTTTTAAAAAAGTGCACATTTATTCGTACAATGTGCATATCCTCAAACAAGCAATTAAGCCTGTTCCATTCTGGACACAGGACGTGTTAGCGCATTTTCATCAGTACGTTTGTTATCTTTCAGTAAATATTTGTAAATTTTGGAAATGTTTATAAATTCAATTGTGTAATGCATATATCTGAAAAAAAGATATTAAAAGGACAAGTAAGTCATGTTGAATAACTGTTACAAAAATAAATAATGATTACGCCCCTTTGATTAGCTTTTATTATTTATATTTAAAATATAAGCAAAACGGTACATAACAAAGTCTTATATTTTGGCCCTGAGAGGTCAGATCGCGAAATGGAAAAAAAAGTCATTTCTTGGCAGCCAAGACCTACAAAATGATATATACATCATGGGTCTAGGACTTATGGTTGCTGAGATATAGGGCGGTCCATTATTAATATAGCTTATATAGTAAAAAACGGTACTTTATAAGGCCCCTTTTACGGCCCTTAGAGGTCAGATCGCGAAATGGAAAAAAGTCATTTCTTGGCAGGCCAAGACCTACAAAATGATATATACATCATGGGTCTAGGACTTATGGTTATTGAGATCTAGGGTGATGACAGACAGACAGACAGACAAAACGGGGACAAAAGAGCATTTTTTTTCGAAAATGCTCTAAAAATACAAGACATTAAAACTTTTAATGGGAAAACCTGTCCAGCTACTAATTTAATTTTGCATGAACATTAACTTACTATCAATCTCATTATTACTAAGGAGCTTTTTTTTTGATAATACCTTTTTCTTAACTTTCACATGTACTATTTTTAATTAATTTAAATAACTTCATCATGGACACTCCATGGTTAAATGGAAACCAATGTATTCTGTTGACTGAACTACCCCATGAGCCAGCGGTATTTAAACGTGGATTATAAACATACTGACTCAATTCATATTTAAAACTGCACATATATGTTTAAGTGAGAATAATTTTATTTGTAACATTGCCATATTTTGTGTTATATTTATGTCCTTAAGAATCTAACCACATGTTTTAAAGATTTTTTTTTGGTAAAAATCTAAAGCATATGGTGTGCCATTTGGCTTACACACACAGAGGAAGTGGGATTGGGCATAACTGAATACAAAACTTACTAATGTAATTCATTATTTTAAAAACAGGAAATTACTATGGAACACCAAAACCTTCAAAGGAGCCTCAAGGGCAACTGCTTCGACGTTCACAGTCCATGGGATTATCAGGTGGTCAATCAGGAGGACAAGTGCCAGCAGGACAGCTAAATGATCGAAGGAAACAGGTTCACATCGGATCTGAAAAAGCACTTGATGATATTGAACTGCCTCCTCAGCCACTGACAAGGAAGAAATCATTAGAGAAAGCGCACAGCTCATCTAATCTGGGACCTCTACCTCACAATTGGGAAATGGCATACACAGATGATGGTCACCCTTACTTTATTGAGTAAGTTAATGAATTAAAATTAATCATTTATACATGTATAACTTTTTTTTTAATATGCTTGTATTAAAATCTCTGTCTAGTGGTAGACAGATTCTGTGTTTTGGGAAATTAGAATCAATTTTCACCAACTTCTTAAAGCCCATTTGATTTGAATACTTGTGTTCTCTTGATGACAGTACACTATTTTAAATTTTCATGTCAATGAATTAAATTCTTATGGAGCACAAAGCCAGTTACTTTTTATAATAGTGTTTATGTAAAGAAAGAAATAGCGGAAAGAGATGATGGCTTCTCACGTTTAACACTGGCTTTTAGATTTGTGGAGTTCGGTATTTTGTTTTATTTAGTATGGCATGCTATTCTAAAATTGTATATAAACTTAACCAACAATAGCAAGTGAAATTGTATAAACAGTATATAATATAAGAAAATTTAGACAACAGATTTTTTAGTCTTTCGTTATCACTCTATGTACACCACTTATTTTTAGTTCAAATGAACTTTACAAACATAAATACTTTTGACAATAAAAGTATAAAATAAATATAAAATAAACTTTTTAATAATAGACTTTTAAAATGATTTTGATCATTCAGATATTTATATAAGCGTGGGTGTGAGAAATTAATGAAATAATTCATCCATTTTGATGCCCACATTTTTTTTTAGTCCATAATATTTTTTTTAAAATGTTGGTATGTTCTGAACCATTTTAGTAAAAATCTCGACTTAAAAACTTTTTCAAAATATTTTTGTCATTTTTATTTTTAAATTGGTAAATTTACAGTATAATACTAATCCTTAATATGAATATTTTCATATTGAACATGTTTAAAACAATAAAACCCAATGCATTTTTTGTACTCAGTGATGAATTGACTAACCTACCAGTTCGCATCTATTTTAATTCTTATTGTGCGCAATTTTAAAATAATTCAATTGTAACAAATTAATAATATAATAAATTAATAATAAACGTTAAAATACAAGAAAAGTAACCATTTTTTTCCCCACATTGAAAAATGTGCCGGCACGCCATACCAGTGTGTACCGGCACAAAAAAGCACTGATCAAACCTGATATTTTTTGTGTATTACATTATATTCATGTTTAATTTTTAACTTGTTCTTTTGAATTATTTGATTAATTTCACAAATGTTGCTTTAATAACTAAAGTTTATTACATAAAATCACTGGAATTTTTAACTGAAATATTTGTTTAATTTTTCAAATGTTGTATTAGAAAATATTATTGTCAAAATAGTTATTTGGCTTAAAAAGACTACTGGAATATAATAACATTTGTTTCCTGCATTGTTTTAGTCACAATAATGAAACTACACATTGGTTGGATCCAAGATTGGCTCATCTCCAGAAAGTTGCACCTTCTGAATGTGATGAAGATGGTAAGTACATTGTTCGTTTCCTACTCTGTAAAAAAAAAGGCTTATTAAATAGCTTAAAGCAAAGACAGTCTAAACAATTATTGTTGTTTTGTGCTAATTTTATAAACCGTGGCTAATAGTTTTATTTTATGTTGATTGATTGATTTTCAGCTGTTTTGATATTTTGTTATCTGTTTAATACTTCAGATAGGTCTGAGAAATTTGTACTATATTTCAAAGAACATTGAAAATTTTTTTCATGAATAAAAACATTACTAAACATCCTTTCATAGGAATTAATTCATAGAAGGCACTTTTTCCTTGAATCAAAATTTAAAATTTAAATGTTATACTAAAAACAATAATAACCCAACCAATATATTTTTTATCTTAATGAAAACAATTTATTAATTTCACTTTTTTCTTCTTTTTTTTTGGTATAAATTATGTTGTTGTAATGGTATAAATTTATTATCTCAAATATTAATGATTGTATCTTTTTTATGCTGGCATATCTTTTTTTGGAGAAAGAATATTTCAATGTGAGAGTTACCCTTTTTAAGGGAATTTTATCTATCTTCAAATTTTGTTAAACTGGTGAAAGTGTGCTTTAAAAAAAAGATTATCTTGACGGCTTTTATAAATCTAAATAAATGCATTACATTACTAAGATAGGTTAGCTACATGTCTGCTTTCTGTGAGACCCACCTTGAGAGTTTATAAATGCAGCAACCATTCCTTGTCACTTTATGTCCACTTTACCCCATTCTCACCTTTCTGTGTTAATTAGTTAGTAGTAAAAAGAAACAACAACTGGGAACTATAAACATTCAGGTTGGTTTCATGATTGTAGAGTGTGAAGTGTGAGACCTTATAGAAACTGAGAGCCAAGTGCTGGGTGGTAGTAAACATGAACAACCCTTCTCCCCCCTAACCAGCACCACACAAGGAACATCAATTATGTATTGACACTTGCTGTCCAAGATAATCTAGGTCGTGGCAAACTTTAAAAGTTGGGTAGTCTATTTCTTGAAGCTCCAATGCAGCATTAATCATATGCTGACACCTGATGCTTAAGATATCTTGTTTCTTGGTAGGTTTTTTTTGTTGTTAAAAGGATGGATTTTATCACTAAAACACAAGGCAAGCTGTGTAGTTATAGTGCACTGATATATCAAGTTCCTTTTATACCCATACATGTTTTCTTTGATAATTGATATTTAAAAAATAATTGATCCATTCGGTCAACATTTGTAAAGGTGAAGTCTTTTAAAACTAAACACACCAAGACTGTTCTTTGCATTGTATGCCTTGCTTTGTCAATAAATGTTAAGGATATTGTTGAATCGTACAATGATTTCTGCATAATTAATGGAGAAGGTACTTAATATTATTATTTTACAAATATGAAAGTAGAAAGTTTCAATAGTTCAATATTACAGAAATATGAGCTCCGTAGTTTTAACGTGTCTTTATTAAGCAATACATTTTATCCCTTTCTCTTTCACCTTCAGTAAAACATGGGACTATAGAGAAAAAAGTCACTGGATTGATGTTTTAATGGTTTTAATAAGATGTGCCTAATTAAAACATTTTTTTAAATTGGATTAACATACACGATTTTTTCTTGAGATGTTAATGAAACAAGCATGTGTACACACGCGCCAATTTTTGTGTGTGTACCAAATGCTAACCTTTCGACCCTCACCCCTCCCGTCCAGTGCTAGTCCATTATCTTACCCCCCCCCCTCAACCCTGTCTCACTCATAAAAAGTTTCACCCGTAAATAGAACAGCCCCACCTTGTCTCGTGCCAGCGATGGTGTCTGATTGTTGTGGTGTCTGATAAGGGTGTGTGTGTAGGGGGGGGGGAAACGGGCGCCTCCTGCCTCTTTGTCCTGCTTGAGAGGAACAGGTGTCCATTGAAGATACCAATTTAATTCTTCCCAGTTTTTCAGGGTCACCCACACAATAAAAAAGTGAATCAGTGGCGAGCTGCTAAAATTTAGAAAGTAGGGGTCACCTCAAAACGTACATAAACTGTAGTGTGTGAAATTTATGATTTGTGTTTTGTAGACTTTCCTTTTTCTTTTAATTTAAACTTTCGTTCAACATTCGAATCGTGGGCATGCCATTTTATCACAGCATATTGTGTATTTATTTATTTACACATCTTTGAAAGTGTACATAACAGACATTTTGAAATCCCCCATTATGCATCATTTTACACACAAAGCGCATGTGTTGAGAATTTAGTGCTCGAACATGCCTAAAATATTCCCCTTTTTTTGATGTGACCGACACTTCTAAAAATGGGGTGAAATGTGATTTTTCCCAGAGACAGTTTTGGCAGCCCTCCCAAACAAATACGCATAAAAAAAAAATTGGAGATTTCGCCGCCTTTGAGCTTTGCATTGTCCGAAAGACAGCTCCACCCCCGCCTGCTCTACCCCCCTACTTTCTGTAAAAAAAAATTTCTTTTTTTTTTTCCGGAAACTTTAACGGTCAGCTGTGCTTTGTGTGTGTGCGCGCGTGTGTGATGGGGAAGAGGAAGTTTTGGGGTGGAGGACTGTCGATGGCTTTGTGTGTGTGACGGGATGAAACTGAAAGAAATGTTATATCCCCACCACATATCGAGTCAGTTTATTAACGAGAAGGAATAATCAATGTAGGAACTAGTAGTCATACATTTCCATAGTTGGTTTATTATGATTTGTGGCATCTGTGAGTTTCGTTTTCATCTGTTTTGGGAAAAAAAATAATTTCACGCGTAGACTTTAAATTATAAAAAAGAAAACTTAATAGATTAATTGATAGTTATTAGGGTTTCTTTCACAACACGCTTATTTAAATATCAATATATTATCTAATTTACCACCACATGCGGAACCTACTTTGTCGCATCGGTTTAAGTAGATAGTAAAGCAATATTTCTACTTATCCGAACCGCTTTGTACGTATTCCGGTTATTTCCACAGTTTTTTTTGTTTACATCGTTAGTCTACCCACTTTGCTGCTCTGTACACGACACGGTTCATTCAGCCACATTACTGATAAGTTGCTTATCTCAGCGTTCTGCCTTCTATTTGTGTTTGGTAGATTCTTCCTGGAGTGAATTAGTGCATTGTTAAGTTCCGTATGTGCAGTTTGAACGATGGGACTCTACCAAATTGCCCCTAAGTTCGGTAAGGAGATAATCTTCTATTGTGTCAGATTTGCCGTTGTAACATGCATGATTGAACAAAAAAAATGCTTTTTATTTCTGCATGTTTGTTGTTGGCCGTTACCACAACTGATTCACAAGTCGACCTGTCCTCTCCATATAAATTACTTCACTGTTTATACTTGCATATAACTGTATTGACCTAAGATATTACCACATTGTGAACGGTATGTGTTATATAATACCCAATCCTTTGTTTATCGAACACTGAATGCATGTAAATATTTGACACTTTAAAAAAATCTCATTTTTATTCCTTTCATTTGATATTCTGCTCATTGTCCGACCCTCTTGCCTGAATACAGCGTCATATTTACAAATGAAAATTTTCATGATTCATTTAGCCAAAAAAGCCAGTTTTGATGGACAAACAATAATGACCCAAGAAGTGACCGGACAAATTAAAAGTCTTGAGCTTAATCTATCGTTGTAACATTTGCAGGTTAGCCATGCACATACACGTCTGCCCTGTTTACATTGATAGCTGTACTACTTGAGTCCTCTACCTTTGACATAACTGCAAAGAATATTTTTCTTACTGTCATCTCTTTGTTTGAGCAAAGTTGTGAGAAAATCCGAATACTTGCAGTTATTATTATTATCCGAAATTTCGACTTGTATATAGATATATTACGTCAGGAAATCTAGTCTCTAAGTATATTGAGAGATATTTGAGCGCCTTTGAACTAATCATTGCTTCTTGACAATCTCTGAACAGAAAATACCCATAGAGGGTTGTTCTTTTTAATCATCCACCCCTTCCCATATGTATACGTTAATTGGTAGAACCATGGTGATTAGGCATGTCCGTGGTGTTCATGCACGTGCATTAATTAGCCGTGGCTTGTTTGATCACATCTGAAATGTTTAAAACAACCTGCCCGTGACGTGAACTGACCGAGAGTAAAATGAATGGAGACGGACCGGGGTTATTTGACAATGAATCATTTGACTCAAAGATAAGATGCTTCTTATTCCGGTAATGGTCCAGTCTTGTTTCTACGTGTAGTACCTATGTTGTATATGTTTTGACAGTTCTAAATGTTTGTTATTTTTCTTCCAATGGAAGTCATTGATTGTCGTTTCTACATGCTTACCATAATGTTTACAACTTTTTTTTATATATTGTTGGTGTGATGAAATCCCATTATTTATATTTGCGAACTTTTTATTTTTTTTAGATTTCTACAATTTTATAATTTCTCTCTCGGTAGTAAGTATCTTAGTAGTGCAGTATATAAAGCAAGCAGTTAGACCAGAGGCGTAACTAGGATGGGGGAGGGCCCCAGCTTGAGGGGGGCCCGAAATTTTTTACATTAAATATTAAGTACATGGTGTCGAATGTCAAAATGCAGGGGCCCCCAAATCCATTGGTTCGGCACTGAGTTAGACGGTGTGTCCTTAAGCTTGCACTCGCCAGCACAGAATATCGATTACCTAGATGAATACATATTCCGGGGCCGCTGCCAATAATTCTTGGGCAACGAATACTACGACAACGGGGCCCCTCTTGTTTCCCATAGCCCCAATTATGCAGCAAAATATAAAAGTGAATTTTGAAAGCGAAGAGTCCAAGCCTTAATTAAGGCCCCCCTATCAAGTGATCTGGTTACCCTCCTGTTCCCCCACCTCGCTGCGGCACTGCATCATAACCACTGATCACAATATAGTGTACTAGTTACCACTCGATTTATATACATGTGAAGAAAATATGTTTTGGTTATTTCTTCTTAACTGATATTTTATAAAGATTCTTTTAGAAAATCCAGCTTATCCTGCTCTTTCATAAAACATTTACTGTTCTTTTAATTAGATCTGTACATAGAAAAAAAAATACTTTGTACTATTTGCAATAATTTGATGTTGAATATGGAAGATAAATATGAATGTATTATGGAAAATGTATACCAGCACTTTAGTTAGAAAATAACAAAAAAAAAAGACAGTGTGAATAAAACACACACACACACACACACACACACACACACACACACATATATATATATATATATATATATATATATATATATATAAACTTATTTTATTCTGTGCTATGACTTCTATAACGACCCCTTTTATATACTTGCAAAGACGCATTGAGGTTTGGACTCCTCGTCAATAATTGCTTTTTTTGTTTAGAGGTGAACGACTTGGTGCTCATCATATGGCACCCATTCAGTAATTATTGGGGAAACTATCTCTCCGCTAGCTAGTGGAAATGGTTTGTTAATACTGAAAGTACGCTCGCTGTGTTGTTGACAAATTGTTTTCGGTGTGTGTGTGTGTGTGTCACTGAATGCTTGTGCGTATGGGCGTTTAATATGCCGAAAATTTGTGCACGTGCGTTCGATAGCTGGAGGATTATCTTATTATTGCAGATCATTTTTCTCTCTGATTACATTAGTGGAATTCTGTTAATAACAGACGCGTCGCGTCTTTCTGTTTTACTCTAGGATACAGTGTGCAGGCCATTCTGGATTCTCTGCAGATCGTTCTGTGTCATGGGCGCAACCGATGCACGGGTCGTGCGGGTCCGGACCCTACCAAAAATCAAGCCACTGGTATTCGACCCTACCAAACTTTGGGGGCAGACATACCAATTTTCATCTTCCCTAATATTTTGGACCCTACCAACTTCAACATACTGGTTGCGCCCCTGTTCTATGTCACCATGTCGACCAGGGCCTATAAAACGGGGCCCTGATAAAAAGTACGAATGCTCTACCCTGAGAAAAAATCGTAAGCATACAAACTTTGAACTATGGAACCAAAAATGTTTCTAATTCAATTATAACGTTCTACACATCGATAATCAGTGATATCTCTCTTTCTTTATCTGCCCGTTTGTCTCTCTCGCTGGTTATATACAATATACACGTTTATCAGCAACGAGTTTTTTTTTTTTTAATCTATTGCGGTTTCGGGAAGACATGTAAAGCGCCATCTTCTTTCAGTGCGACCCCCGGGTATATAGCAAACTTACATAGCCACGATTTAAATTAACCGCTCATTGATTATCCTTGGCTGAACAGAAAAAAAATGAACGAACAATAAAAGGATATTACACCCCCACCCCCAAACCGTTGTTAAATTGTCTGTAACAACACAGTTCATTTTTATTGGTCTACGCGAATATTTGCGTCCACTGCTGAATAATTTTTTTTGTTCAACGGTTTTGTATAGGTTTTTTTTTTATTTGTATTTAACATCGAATTCGGTGCATGCCCAACATGAATGTTTGTATTACGCTTCGCGATGATTATTCAGAAACATAATGTATTTCATTGAAAATCTGAAATGTAGTCTGATGGAATTCTTTCCTTTACCAGAAAGTATTTGTTTTCCTAGTCATATGTTTTTTTTTTTAAACTTTAGCTGGGAATTCTTGGTTTTTTGTTTTCTATCTCTTCTATCGACGAACCCTTCGTTTTATTTTTGTCACAATAAAGCATTGGGGGGGGGTGGTGTGTATTGTATGCAATGAATGGTGAATGACATTAAGTTTACATTGTACGATATTAGAAAACAAATGTTTGAGTATAATTGTACATCAGAGGAAAAAACAACAACGATGTGATCTGAATAAATAGGTTGTAGATTTTTTTTTTTAAACACACGTTTCTTTGGCAGTGTTACAGGGTTAAGCCTTCATTCTGACTCCAACGTTGCATTTCACCTGGAGTTGCCGAGGAGACCTTGAAGGGGAGGGAGGTGGGTGCAGGGTTGTGGGGGGGGGGAGAAATGAGAAGTTGATTGCAGTGTGTACTTTCACATACCTGCTTCGAATGTATTGGAAAACAAAAAAAAACAACATTTTCTTCAAAATGGATCTTCAATTTTGAAGTGTTAGCTTGGTGATTTTTTTGCAGTGCTTGTAGGGGGGAAAAAAGCTATTCAACATAATTCCTTTGGATTCAATAACAGTGTTGGTAGCTGTGTAACTTAGTGTCGTATTCGTGAGGGTTACGTGCGAGTCTTACATTATTTCAATGTGGAGCGGCTCCTTGGTTCACGAACTTCATTCCGCTAGAAGTAAGAGATCGTGGACCGGATGATACGCGAACTGAGTCATCAGTTATTGGTGTATGTCAACTGTATGTGTTTAAAAAGTTGGCATGCGCGATATCCTCTCTACGAGTGGTTTTGATTTGTTATCCTAAACATTGATCGTTACCCCGAGACAGAAATCTTTCCAAAAAAAAAATTAAATAAACCGTAATCGTTTGTGATACGATGCATTCGCGAAGCGAGGTATCGCTTCATTTATACATACATGTATACAAAAGTCTGACCTACGTTATGTGATTCTATTACAGCATCGTAACCGGAGGAGCAGCACCTCCCCCCTCTCCTATTTCCAAGAAAAGTTTATTATAGCTAATGGCACGAGCCCAGTCCACGTACGGTATACATATAATGGCATTTATTGTTAAGTAAGCAAACAAACCCTACCCCCTTTTTTCTCCCCACATCCCATAAGTGAGTCAAATGAGAGCCGAGAGTTATTTTCCTCCAGATAGAGGCAAAGCGTCTGTGATGCGGCCTGTCATAACAAACGAGATACGTTCTAAATAGAACGGGCGCCTGCCTTTAGTTACAAGCATGGCACCCCGCGACCCTCTCGCATGTATACACACACTCGAGCGAGTGAATAAAACGTGGCTCATTTTACTGGCTACATTTTATTTTATCAGGGGCGATTTAATCTCACAAAGGCCCTCCGAGAGTCCCGCGCCTCCGAAGTCCCTTGGCATTTTTTTTTTAAAAGGAAATTAGAACGAGCGCTAGGAGCCGAGGGATTATTCACGTGTGAATTAGTTTTGGAGAAGTTGGTTGATAAAGTTGTGATTACTAATGTGTGCATGGTATTTCATTGATTCATTTCTTGAGTTGTGGATGTTTTTTTTCCTTTATTAAAAATATCATATGTGTGCTTTTTTTGTTGTTTTTAAATGTAACATTCATCATGCATAATGTTATACGTCTTGGGTAAGTGTTTCATTCGTTTCAAATTTTGATAGCGGACTGCATCGGATACATTTTACATACTTTTTAAAAGTGAATAAAAGTTTGTAGCTCAAATGTTTTTTTTTTACGTTGGGAGGATGTTTTGTAACCTACAATTCCTGCAGGGGATTGTTTGGTATACATGCACCGCAGTGGTTTGTGTTTTTACTATCATGGTCCGCACGTCATGATTAATGCTTCGACAGATTAAACATGGAATCTATATACAAGTTTGCGAAAACTGGCCGTATTCTCACGGGGTTAACTGACACAAATAATTTATAAATAGTTTGAATAAACAGTCACCTTTGTTGTTTTTTTTTGCACGTTAATTGCCCTGTTAAAAGATTTCCCCGTGTGTCCAACAAGATTAATTATGTTTAAGGTCAGGTGTATAGCCTTACATGATATTGAATGTTGCGTGTGTGATATGGATATATTCTATCTCACCCACAAACCTGATCTCTCTCTCTCTCTCCCTCATCATGTTATAATGCTTGGGAAATATTACTTTTTATTTAAGTACAATTGAGCCTACTCGGACCATTGACTGATACATTTGTTATTTGTGTTGCGTTTCATTTCACCATCCACTTTGGTTGATATGCGAATGTTTTAATTTAACATTTTTTTTACACAATTTAATTCTAACAAATGTTTTCCCTATTATTATTCAAAGTTAAACAAAAATAAATCTCATCAAGCATAAAAAAGTACGATTGAGGAATAATGAAAAACACAATCTCTATATCGTCAGCAATAAATAAAAACACTACTATTTATTTTGTTACTGATAATTATATTTCAGAACTTTACCCCTCGACGAGCAAACCCTATTATTTTAAATAAAGTTGATTCACTTAGTTTTTTTATGCAGCTTGCTTAATCTCGTGTCTTTTTCCTATTCCATATTTTTTTTTACTTAATAACTCATTGAGACCGTGTTATATTCTATAATTATTAGATCTGATCTGAAATCATATGTTGGTGGCCTATACTTATTTGATTAAATCTAAAACCGTATATTGATTTAATTTAGCTGGGCTTTTAAACGAGCAATGACGTGTCCGTTAATGAAAGCCGCGCTTGTGAATAATTTAGCTTTGCTTGCTACTATGAAGTTGTTGTAAAAAAAAATATATATATATATATCTGTTTAGTTTTGCTAGGCTCGTGTAGATTATACTTGTAAGAAGTCAGTCTTGTTTGGCGAGATACAGTTGACTGACAAAATAGTATACACACATTTCTTGTACAGCCAAAATAGGGATTTTCTTTTTTTGTTTTTTGAAGACGGTGGATATAAAGTTTTTTTTGTTGTTGTTGTTTTTATACATTTGTTGTAAAACGGGGAAAATATTAAAATATGTTTGATTTCTTATATACACACTCATATACATACATACATAATACACACACTGACACACTAGTTATAGCTGTCTTTGATACGGAACAAAGTAATAACATAATAATATCAGCTTCATAGTATTGAGTTTATAATCATTTTGATTGATTACCAGTCAAACATCGAGGTTGGTGTGGGTGGAGGGGATATAGACACTAAGGAAGAGAGATTGATACAGACATAGAGAGAAATAGGAGAGAGAGAGAGAGAAAGAAAGAAAGAAAGAAAGAAGAGAGAGAGAGAGAGAGATAGAAAGAAAGAAGAGCGATTCATAATCATTAGAGCTATCGGGCACTATAATTACGTACGCGCCGACTTTGTTCATTTAGTTAATGTGCGTTAGGTCCAGTGGTTTATGTTCCCCCTCACTGCTGACAATTGATCCAATCGCTCGGGTTTTTCATTACCCTCATTGATTTGTGCCATCATACGGCTGTGGTCTGCTATGCCTTATGGATGGTTTCGTCTTTGGCTTGACTGGAAATATGTGCGTTCTGTATCAACATCTGGACAGTTCATGGTCATTTCATTCAACAACACAGTGTTGATTTGTAAAGAATATTTTGACGGTCACTTTTATTTTCTTTAGTGAAATATAGTGTAGTTATATTATATTTACCATTCTCGTAAGTTGTTTTTTTTTAGTGAAACTGTAGTCATGTAGTTATCGTAAATGATTATTGGTGCAAATGTAGCATAGCCCATTGAACAATAATGAAGGAGATTTATAGTATAATTGCCAAACTTAGTAACCTAGTTGTATAAGATTTGTGTGTGTGTAATATAGTGTAGCTGCATAGCATACAGTAGTAAAAT
Organism: Bulinus truncatus; assembly: GCA_021962125.1. Lineage (NCBI taxonomy): Eukaryota > Metazoa > Mollusca > Gastropoda > Planorbidae > Bulinus > Bulinus truncatus. The sequence continues at coordinate 452,932 of JAGDYQ010000248.1, forward strand.
ATAATATAATTGCGTAGTATACATAAAAGTGAGTGAACTCTTCTAATATGTTTGCCTGCGTTTTTTTTATAGTTTTGTGAATTATAGCTTTTTTTTCTTTTCGTTCATCTAGTTTTATATTCTGTTGTTTTGAGTTTAAATAACATTGGTGAATTTTCCATTAAAAAGAAAACAATATTTAGTTCCAGGTCAGCTATTATGTTGTAACATATTCATGTGATGTGTTCACAAAAATCATTGATGCATACATTCCAGTAATAAGCCGTGAAAAAAGTAATACTATCAAGTGCTTGATTTAGAGCTGCAACTTGTAAAGTTAGCCCGTGTTTTTGTAATTGAGAAGTCGATAAATCCCTCTGTGTAACACATGAGCTATTCTTATGAATAGGAAAAAAAATAGCAACCGCCTAGGACCCCCGCACCCTTCCCCCCCACCCATTTAATAACGATACTATAGTGGCCATAAGACATGTACATTTTAGGGCCCCTAATATCTATGTCAAGGCCCCCCTCCCAGAAAAAAACAGCATAAGAACATCTCTGTGTTAACGCATTTAGTTGGAATTCTTATGTCACCTTTAGGGAGGCAAAAAAAAAATGTGGGACAGAAATTTCAGCTCCCTCACTCTCCATGCTGAGCCAACTCCATTCACTTAGGATTTCCCCACCTATTGCAGAACAAAGAGTGGGGGAGAGAGAAAGGCGAGTGCGACCTTAGCCTGATAGATATCGCCTCGCATTGTTTACGCTGTTTTTTTAAAAAAAAGACAACTGGTGCATCTTTCTTTGAGACATGTCTATCTCGGAAATTCCCCGTGTTAAGCCAAGTAAGCAGGTTACACTGTGAATGGGGGACTCAGTAAATGGCCTGCCTTCTCTCTACCGAATAATTTTACCACATCGACGGTTATTATCTATTCATCTGGATTGTTATGGGATATAAGAAGAAGAGAAAAAAAACTTGCATACATTAATTCATACTTTTTTTTCCCTCGTACAATAAAAAAAAAAACATTTAAGGCAGCCATGTAGTTGTTATTATTACCACGGTAAGAGATTTATTTTGTGAACCTGAAAGCCGACTTACGTTATTGTCATTATTTTTTTAAAATTCGTATCTGTTTCAAAGGGATACATTCCGATAGTGTGCGGTCTTGTTGTAATGTTTCCCCATGAGTAGGTCACGTGACACGAGCCTCCCTTCTTTTTTTACATTAGGTGTTAAATTTTGTAAAAGCTTTCCCTGTTGTTTTATTACTGTATTTGATTTTTTAAAAATATTTTTATTTAGAATCTTCATTGGTACCGTACCGGGTTTTTTTTGTGTGTCCTCAGTTGTTTTTTTTTAACTCTATCAACCAAGTCAAGATTTTTTTTTTTTAAACTAATGTTTATAATTGGGAAAAAAAAATCTCATGGAAGGGGTTTTATTGTTTTATAGACTAGCAAAATTCTCGAGTATTTTTTTTTATAAAAGTGAGAGGAATAAATGGGGAGGGGGGGGGGCAAAAGAAATAAAATGGTTCTGTAATTGAGCAAATAGAAGCCGTTTTATGTTTTAATCTAAACGCCGCGTGTAATGATAATGTCAGCGCCGTTTATTATTCCTCGCCGTTGCTCACCTCACAGCTGATGTCAATGGACGAAGCCTCTTTGTGTTCCCCCCACGCCCGCCCTTTCACATAACCTGGAAACATCTATCAGGAAAATATTACATCACTGGGATATTCCCGGTGATCCGTTTACATACAGAGTTTGACATAGTTTGGTTTTTTTGTAACACATTTATACGTAAGATATTCTTTGTTTGAAACATTATAGAGTCGGTTTTTGTCTTCTAAATAAATCGTCTTTATAAACAAACAAACAAATGTTCATCTATCTTTATTAGTATTTCATAACAAAGGTAGTACGAAGCTAAGATACGAATAAATAAACTGTTTCGAAAAAAAATTTACCGGTCCGTTGGATTTATTTATAGGTGTGATTCATGGGAAGTTTGAATGAGTCGGCTGCCCCCAGGAATGATTGACAGTCTGCGCGCGCGCGCTGAAGGATCGATCCGCGGTATTAGTTGGAGCAGTTGAAGACATGAGATGCGGTGTGAAACATGCACGCTGTCAACGTTAGCGATACGGTCCTTATTACGGTGTTAGGTGTACCGCACGTTACTTGAAGTATGAACATTTAGACATCGGGAGGGTCTGTTGGATTGTTGGCTGTTTGTAATATACGGAGTGAGTGTTGGTAATGGAGAAATATCTGAACGTGTTTATTGTGGTGACAGATGTGGCAAAAAAAAATGTGTTCACGGTGGATTTGTTTATATCTATGATAGGTTTCGTAGTTTTACAGCTGTATCTATAAAAAGTTATAGTGTTTTCTATGATATGTTTTATGTTTTATAGTTGCATCGATGATAGGTTTTGTTGTTTACAGTTGTATCTTTAATAGGTTTTGTGTTTTATAGTTGTATCTATGATAGGTTTTGTATTTTATAGTTGCATCGATGATAGGTTTTGTGTTTTATAGTTGCATCTATGGTCGGTTTTGTTTTACAATTCTTTTTAGGTTTGTGTTTTATAGTTGTATATAAGATATGTTTTGCGGTTTATAGTTGTGTGTATCTATGATAGGTTTTGTGTTTTACAATTGTATCTTTTTAGGTTTGTGTTTTATAGTTGTATCTATGATATGTTTTGTGTTTTAATATTGCATCTTAATAGGTTTGTGTTTTATAATTGTATCTATGATAGGTTTGTGTTTTAAAGTTGTATCTATGATAGGTTTGTGTTTTAAAGTTGTATCTATGATAGGTTTGCGTTTCATTGTTGTATCTATGATAGGTTTTTGTTTTATAGTTGTATCTATGATAGGTTTGTGTTTTATAGTTGCATCTATGATAGGTTTGTGTTTCATTGTTGTATCTATGATAGGTTTTGTGTTTTATAGTTGTATCTATGATAGGTTTTGTGTTTTATAGTTGTATCTATGATAGGTTTTGTGTTTTATAGTTGCATCTATGATAGGTTTTGTTGTTTACATTGTATCGATGATTGTTTAGTGTTTTGAAAGTTGACTCACTGGACGTTAACGATTACCTCGTGCTATCTATTTATTCATATGCAGCTAATTACAGCTGGTCGTTTGTTATTTAGATTTGTGTGTGTGTGTGTGTGTCATAAACAGCGGAAGTTATTTAAATATACATGTTATTTTTCAAAGGAGTATAAATAATGGGGGTCTTTTTTATATTTAATTTAGCCGAACAGGGAAACTTGTGTTCTTTAAATTTTGGAGTACAGACATTCACTTTGAAATGATTAATTAAATAGGAGAGTTTGGTTGTTACTTTATTTTTAGAGTAAAATGAATCGCGTGATAATGCAGCATCTGTCTTGACTTTCTTGCACAAAACAGCTTCAGTGGTCACATCTGCCAAGCAGGCTTTTTTTTTATCAGATATGTGTGTATAAACATCATATGTTTGCGTGTGTGGCGACTGCAGCACAGCTGTAACGGAACCATGGTTCTGGTTGATAGCGGTGGTAAAACTATAAATATGAAGGCCTCATGCTCTGACGGAGATTTGTCCCTGGCGAAACAGACTCAGTGCCTGGGCTCTTTCCCCGCCCGCACCAGGGACAGCGGGGTTGGCGCCTCGACCTCTTCGGGCATCGAGGATGTGGACCCTTCGTCCTCTTCTTCAAGCTGCGACAACATGGTGGTGTTCGGCATGTCCACTGCAGCACTTTCGACTGGGCCACTCCAGGATACGAGAAAACCAAAGAAACCACCGGTACCGCTGCCTAAAACTGCAATCAGGAAACCCAAGAATGTAAATTTCAAAGACGACGTTGACATTGTCCTCGCCGACGCTTGCTCGATAATGCAAACTGTTATCGAAGAGATGGACAGCAAGGTCAGCCTGTCCCAGAGAGGGCCACGAAATGGCCCACTTATTCATGGCCAGACTGTAGGTGCACTGGCGGAAGGCGCGGTCCCAGCAGTGAACAAAGTAGAAACTAAATTCCCCAATTCTTTCGTGGCTACTAAACGAAAAGTTGATCCCGTTAAAACACAGGCTGCGGCCAGGCAGGCGGGGCACCATTCACACCAGTCTTCCGTGCTGTCCAACGCCTCCACCGACTCCACCGGGTCCAGTTCTGTTGCGTCTGTGCTGTACGACTCTGAGGATGCCGTGACGTCATTCCAATCAGCCGACAGCGGTATCGATCCCCTCGTCAACAAGGGCCGGCACCCTTTCAGGTCTTCGGTGTGCTCCAATGCGTCCTCTGCCTCGTCCCACTCGTCCAAGTCGTCGTCGGGCATGGCCGTTACGTCCCCTCTGCTCATTAAGACCGCGCCCGATCTGTGCAACAAAATGGACTCGCCCATGCTGCTGTCCCCTTCAACCTCGTCGCTGTCGTCATCTTCCTCGCACAACGTGGCTGTCGGGGTGGATGAAGAGAAACCACCGCCACTGGCCATCCCCGAAGTTCCGGAGTACAATGACGTCGGTACAACATCTTGTGAGAAATGTTCTGAAGGCAAGAAGTGCCAGACCGTATACCTACACATACCAGGCAGGTTCTTTTGTTTTGTTTGCTCTTGTCAATTTCATCTTTATACATGTATGTATTCACACCATAGATTAAATTTTCATTCTACATTATGTCATTTTCATTGATTAATTACACATAACAGGGCCATTAAGTAAATTTGAATTTTTTTTATTTTAAAGGTTAAAACTTGCAATTTTAATTAGGTAATGTTTTTTTTTTATTGAAATAAAGCAACAAATATTTATACATTTTTCACCACTTTCGATACCGCACTCACTCAGCCATGCCTTCCTTAATAAGGGACGTAATCAAATATATGCAACTAACGAAAACATTGGAAGCCATACTCAGTTATCTTTCCTGGATTTCAGCTGTATTTCGGTGAAGCTTAAAAAAAATTGCAACTTATACCTGTATTTTGAAGAATATTTTACATACTTTTATTTTGAAGAATATTTTACATACTTAGCATTTAATTTTATAAATTATCAGTATACCAGCTTAAATTTCATTATTAATAGAACATAAAAAGAAAATCCCATGACCCGATAACGAAAAATTCACACACAAAGGTCAAGAAACCATCATCGACCAATTTGCGTGAGTTGGTGTGCATTTTTTTTCTCCAGTGCAATACTTTGTCTCCGTTTCTCTCTCTTTTTCACTCACTCTCTCTTTCTTTCTCTTGTTTTTCTTTTAACAAAGTTGCGTGTGCTGAGCTTAAGAATGAATGCCGGGGAACACACAAATGTCTGTATACACGCTGTGTTATATCTCGTGTGGATTGAATAAGATTAGTTTTAAAATAACTAATAACATGACGGGATTGAGAGGGGAATGATGGCAGATAAATGGCAGACTTGAAACAAACCAAATCATGTTTATATTGCCGTTACATCTATGTAATATATATGGTACAGTTAGTACTGTAAGTAAATAATTATTTATTTGCGTGTGTGTTTGTTATAGAGCTGTTCTTACATTTTTGGGGCTCTAGGTAAAAGTATAATTGGGGGCCCTAAGATAAGGTATGATGGGGGCACCAGTCAATAAGGTAATTTGGGGTGGGGGGCATTAGACAATAACGCTGTTAAGGCCGTCACTTTCAAATATTGGTCTTGTAATGATTTTTGAAAATGGGGGTCTCCCAGACGGCACCTGTTTAATTATTTTAGCCCCATAAATAAATGTTGTTGAATCTCGGACAACCCAATCTAGTCTATCGATTCGTTCATTACAACTGGTCTATTCAAAATACACATAAAAAAACCACGACAGCCAATTAGATAATAAAACCACCAGTAGCCGACCAACAGAAAATCTACCTGACCACTGTTAGAAGGTGCCTTATTTTTTTTATCGCCTTTTCGTGTATATCCTTTCATTGAATATGTTCGTGTACTGATTTATTGCAATTATTTTCTCAATCACACGTTTAAATGACAAAAATGTTCATTGTTCTACGTGGGGCTGAAATTGAATTATGTGCCCCATACCAAAAATTGATGAAATCACTAGTGTAATTCCCCTTTGTTATCATTTTACTGGTTGTTCATTTTTTTTGTTTTTAAATTACTTACTTTTGACTGTGACGTATTTGTTGTATCAGTTGTATGTGCATCTTTTCGTATCCTTTCATGCTGGACTGTCCTGATTCCCCCCGTTAATCTCCTTCAACATGGTGAATATCCTCCCTCGTTCATCTTGTAAAAATAAACAAATAATCTGTAGTCTGTAAGTGCCATGTACATTCTATGATAGAATGACTGAATCGTTGTGCTGTGATTTAGTATTGGTTGAGCCAGTGAAACAACGCTCCAGTACATTCTCTCGATGTAACGTTTTAATTTAATTTGTTTTAACCAACTCTTTATCACACCTCTACAAACGTACATATACATTCACACTTACTCTGCGATTGATGTATTTAGTTTTAAATATTTACTTCGAACGTTTAGCTGTGCGGGTATTTCTCTTGATTATGTCATTGTCCCCCCCCCCCCCCGATGGAATTACTCACCAACCATAACTAGGTCTAAGTCCTTGTTTGAATCACGGAGTTATCAGAGTTGGAAAGCACGATGCTAAAAAAAAAAACCCCACACAGACAACAACAACAATAACAACGTTGTGTATGGGTTGGTAGTTATTATTATCTGATGGGTTTTTGGCGTTTACGGGAAATAAAATAAACTGTTACTTATCTATCTGATTCACTCGGTCCTACAAGTATCACGTTACAGTGAGCCTATACATTCGGCTGGTACCCACGACCTCGTCTCTTTTGTCTGTTGTTACGCTGCTTCGCTGGTAACAAGCTGGTGGAAGAATATTTATAAAAGGAGAAAAAAAATGAAAACTACTCGAGTCGAAATTAAGCATTGACAAACACAAAGTTATAAAAAAAAAAGCTCATTGGGTAGAATGTACAATAGGTATTTTGTACGATGAAAAATATCACCTTAATGAAATCAATGCTGTCGTACTATGATTACATATTTTACTTGTATATATGATATATATATTTTTCATGCAATAGTGGCCCCCCCTCCCCCATGTTTGATGTGTAATACTAGCTTACACAATATGTTGCATAATGTCTTTTTTATTCACAGTTTACGGCAATTTTAATGAAATCAAAACACGTTTTCATGCAATAATCCACACTGATGAAAACGATGATATTTAATACTAACTTTTGACAAATCATTATAATCATTATTATTCCCTTTTGCAGCACAAATGCATACGCTGCAGTATCTTAGAAACCTACAATTTCTTTGCACAAATGTAGTTTATGCTAAAAGGCATTCCGTTTCATTTATTTACACCCGCTACACTGGAGTCAGCGCTGTAGGGCGAGTGAAACCATTAGTTTTTCCCTGATGGCCACACTATCGGCACTGTCAGCACGGAAGCTCCCTGCTTTTGTTTATTCATTAGTAAGCTAACAGGCGCTTTATAGCGAGATGGAGAGTGGGAGAATGGTGTAACAATCGGTTTCACCCGAGTTTTGAGATTTCCACACCGGCTTTGACCAGCTGTGTCTTTCAGTAAGCGAAAGACACGTTATTTCATGTCTGAAAGGACCAGAGCCAGTCTTACGGATTGGCGAGCTAGGCAACCGCCCCACTGCCACAAGGGGCCACACCAAATATTACTGTCTATCAAATGTGGCGCCAAGAGAGCCCCATGGGCACTTGTACACATGGCCTCCAAATTTATTTATCTGAAGTGTCTGCCTAGTGCCTGCAAGGGCCTTAGATCGGCATTGGATCGGACCATTTCATTTCAACACTCGGTACCTACTAATGATTATATTTATTTACATGTATTTCTTTGACAGTTGATGAAGGATCGATGTTTTTTTTTCTAGTCCAAAATAACCATCCCGGGGGGGGGGGCGTGGGTATTTTTTTTTTTGGCGACATTGTGTGCTCCTGATATCCAATTCCAACCAGCATTAGAAATTGAAGTCAGACCACCGTAGGGCTAAGATGACTTGTGTGGGTTGGGAAATGGGGTGGTGATGGAGAGGAAACAAAGAAAGTCGAGAGAAAAAAAAAAGCCCAGACCCCTTTCCTTTTTGCCCCCCCCCCCGAATCATTAAAGTGTTTTTCTCATTATTTTCTGTGACCCTGACCAGATTTTTGAAGGTTCTCTGCCTTAAAAAAAAAAAGAAAACCAAACGCAGCCTGTACGTTAAAGTTTGTAATTTTTTTTTTTTTAAATTCATCTTCTGAATAACATTTCATTTAATATATTGTATCGATTGTACGTTTGTGTTACACCGAGCACTGATATATTTGTCTGAATTGAAAGGATTACTTAAAAACAACAACTTAAAACCAACAACATGTTATAGTTTGTTTAATTAAGAAAAATGATAATATCATTATTAATATCGCGTTACATATCATTTTTAATATCGCATTACATCGAGTGTACTGCGTCATCGTTTGTGTCCGCGTGTGCGTGTTAACTGCTGCTTTATGTGCTGCTCATCTGGTGCCGCCCCCCCCCCCCATCTACCGCTACCCCACTACACACGTATTGTATGAGCGCCCCAGATATAAAGACCCTATTTTGTCAAACAACATTGCAACAAATTGAGCTTGTCTACAGACATGTTATTCATAATGTTTTTTTTTTCTTTTCCTGGGAAAATTCTGCGACCTTAGCAAAACTTCTGTGTGTTTCCCTCCCCTCCCCATACTCTTTATTATTCCCCCCCCCCCCCAACACGATTGCGAAAACAATGTTTACATTTTTTCCCCACAAAAGTTGTACATTTACTTTAATTGACGGCTGATGTGGAATTATTAGAAAACTGTTGCGACTGTTTTTAATATGTAGTGGGGGGGTGGGGGGGTTGCATCGTTTGATGCTGAATGATCCAAGACACGTGCACCCTAATAAACATTGGTATCCTAAAAAGTGTGTGTAACACCTTTGTGTATCTGAAGTAGCTGTGTAGAGGAAATCTCACACCACTAAGTTTACTTGTACCCGGAATGTACAAATATTCATACTGAGAGTGTAAAGGGGAGAGAGGGGGGGGGGACGGCTACCGACTAAATCCCATAGCTGTGAGTGGAGATGATGGCCGGTACATCACATAAACATATGTTTCAAAGCAAGTCGTTTCATATAGATAACCTTGGGGATGCTCACCTCCCCTGATGCATGACGCGGTTTTTTTTTTTGTTATAGTAAGAGATGGTTTCTTTATTTAGAAAAAAAAAAGTACGCACTGAAGTTTTTTTTTGTTTTTTTTTACCGCTACTATGATATCAAGGGCAGCGTACTGCTAATTCACCTTAAGATATCGATACTTTTGAATATTTTATAGCACCGTCGTTCCCCCCCCCCCTCATTGCCATTCACATCTCGGCCAGTGTAATACTGTTACGCGTGTTGTTCAGTTGGTTGGAGATATGGATACTGTGTTAAAGTTGTATAAATATCTGTGAGCGAGATCTCGGTAGCTCAAGACGTGCGTACGCTATTGTTATCGGCACCTTTTAGGATTACACGATTTTTTTGTGGTGGAGATACTTTGAGGATACCTTCCAATCTCGCAAGTCACGTCCACACACACACACACACACACATACACACACATACACACATACTCCCATCTCTCTCTCTCTCTCTCTCTCTCTCTCTCTTTCTCTCACGCACTATTTCATTACGGGATTGGGCAATGACAAACATTTGTTGCCGATGTGAGCGTGAGGAGGTGTTGTTCTGCAGGTGAAATAATGAAGTTCATTAATTCTGCTGAGGATAATCGTGTGGGAGCGAGTAGATGTATGTACTGGAGCTGTTGGTATGATAATCGTGTTGGAACGAGTAGATGTACTGGAGCTATTGGTAGGATAATCGTGTCGGAACGAGTAGATGTACTGGAGCTATTGGTAGGATAATCGTGTCGGAACGAGTAGATGTGCTGGAGCTGTTGGTAGGATAATCGTGTCGGAACGAGTAGATGTACTGGAGCTGTTGGTAGTTAGTGCATAATGAGATTCATTGGAAACTAGATACACCTTTGTTTTGCTTTTTAGTGACTACTCTATGATATCTTTTTGTAAAAAAAAAACGGGGACATTTATATTTTCTTCCGTCTTTAATAGCAATCGTTTGTTTATCTGTTTATTTCGATGAGACTGTGAAGAATCTGTCATTTAAGTCATTAATAATAAAAAAAAATTATAAAGAATTTTTAATTTAAGAAATAATACACAATAATACAAGGACATTGAAAGATATATTCCTACACGTACGCATTTCGAATCTCTACTTCGTGGGTGTTGTTAGATGAAGGCGACTGTTATTATTATTAAATATAATCATTACAGATTATGGGTTTGTATCTGTAGGAGGGGGGGACATTATGTTGTTAATCTTAAATCTATAATAATTACTTGTATTGTTTAATTGCGATATCTTCCTCTTAATCTTACAGTTTTACAATAACAGAAGCGGCGATTGTAATTATGTATTATTGAGAAAATTAACCAGTTATCTAATTAAACACGGTTTACATTTTTGTCTGGTTTATCTAGAGGCCATTTACCACATCTTTTAAATGTGATCTTTTTTTATATAACAAAAATTGATGGACCAGTTGAATTCCCGTTGTGTGTTTTTAAGATCGTTTGATTTCCCATCTGTTTACTTTCTCTTTCGTCCATCTATCTAGTTCTGTGATTCAACACATATATGCCCCCCCCCCCCCCAACCTAAAAACCAACTGCTAATTATAACTTTAGTCAAGCGGAATACCTTATCCAATCAACGCGCTCAGAGCCAGTTAGCTGAAGTGGGTAAGAGAGAAAATAGTTTGATTCGATCAAGCGGTACTAAAAAAAAAAGAAGGGAAAAAAAAAACACAACAACCTTGGCCGGAAACTTTTTCAAAAGGACACACACGGGGAATGGCGTAGCAGATGTTCCTGTACATAAATTGTGCTCGCGATATTTGCCCACCAGCCATATTTTAACTTGAGCGCCACAAGCATGACAACAGCGATGTTGAACGGCGACTGCACGAGCCCATATTGAGGGGAACAGGACGTGCTGTATGGACTTGAATGTGTTTTTTTTTTAAGTGCACGTGATTGATACTTTCCTTTATTGGATTTGAACCTTTCCTCTATTCTAAGTACGCCGTGTCACGCGACATTGGTCCGTATTGTGTATGACAGGGGTAGAGGAGGAGGGAAACTAGGTTATTGAAATGTATTGATATTTATATAATCCCCCCCCCCACCTTTTCCCGTTAACGTTTTGTTCGGGGGTTTCACTGTTGATGTTCAAGTCTGTTATATTGTTGTGAAGATTGTGTGAATTAGATTTTATGACTGCACCGTTTGCTCCATCAATGTGAGACGTGTACAGTTTTAAACACTACAGTTAAAAACGTACGTTATCAACCAGTGTATATTTACAGTTCTAGCAATGTGTTGGTGCTGACGACTGAACAGATATGGCTAACACCGTGCTACTTCATTTTCAGGTAGATGGGTGCTAACATAACAATTACATTAGGCAGCGTATCGCAGAGAAATCCTTTAATATATATATATATATATATAATAAGCAACCATAATGATGTTTTATTTCACTCCTGCTGATATCATTGATCGGATTAGGTGCATTCGTTCCAACTGTGACTGGACATTCTACACATTGTGTACGTATGGCATTTTTTATTTCTCCTGCCTCTCATTGTTGAAGGACTCGTTGGACATAACACCAAGGATAGGTGAACGATAAACACTTGCTGTCACTTATAATTATTTCAAACATTCTAGAATGGAGAAAGCAGAATAAACATGATTAACTGTTTTCAGTAGCCCCCCCCAACCCCCTTAGAAAATATTCAAACCAGTATGGCCTTTTCCAGGAAGAAAAGCCGGAGTATGCTTTTCTTCTTCACTCGATCAAGGTCTAGGAGGCGGTCTGTATCAGGTAATGAACTGTGATGTAGACACACCTGTAAATAAAATTACACGTCTTTAATTTTAAAAAAAAGGTGGGAACAATTATTGGATACCATTAACAGACGCGATACTAGTTTAAAAAAAAACTTTAGTTAAACTTGGTTTAAATAGAATGACATAAATGTAGTGAAATAACTGGTTCATTCACACATATGTACTATTATGATACATAAGCTTCTTTTTTTGTGTGTGTTGTGAACTGATTGTAAACCTTGACTACTCATGTACTACATGTATAACATTACATTAAAACACTGACTTGACTATTCTTTTCTGTCCCTAAACTTATCAAAACAAAAAGGGACAGGTATTGATACTCTTTGTAATTGTAATAGCCCATGCTTTCATTGCACTTCATGCCGTCTACAAGAGAAATAACCCAGTTTTGCTTTTATATGTACTTATTTTTTAGTTAATGCCCTTTTGCCATTACGTTTCATGCGCGTTGAGGAGTGGAGTGCTTTTTAAAATTGTCTCTTGATGCTATTTTGTTTTTTGGCTCTTAAGTTTTGAGCCGGCAAAAGCTGATTTATTTATAACATTCTAATCCCTGTTTTGCCACAGCCTGTGTGTGTGTGCATGTGTTTGTGTGCCAGAGTTTCACCGACTACACTAATCTCACTTGTGTTCTTTCAACGGTTTTAATTTTCTAACGATTTTTTTTTTAAACAATGATTAGATTTCACTCCCACGACATTTTAGCTACGAATAACCCAGCCAGTACTTCACCCTAGATCAGTTCTTTCAATGAATCTGCTAAGCTTGGCCCGAGCCTTTCCATTCTCT